>OMNN01074450.1:0-22395 GCA_900302755.1 Chromis chromis | reverse complement strand
CACCACGGCAGCCCACTGCTCCTAGTATGTATAGTTAAGGTTAACTTTGAATAGGATGGGTCAAATGCAGAGAAGGAATTTCCCCAAGGGGATCAATAAAGGTTAGATTATTATTAACTTCTGTTTCTTTTATTTCTTTTTTTTAACGTTTTCTTTTGCATTCTGTGCATTTTGACATATATTCTTTATCTTAGGATTTTTTAAATCATTTATTTCCGTAGTTTGGCTCAGGAGTATTTATTTATTCATTTATTTTAACAGATTTTCAGTCTTTCGGTATAAAGATGCTGTTATTTCACGTTGTGAATTTCATGCTTGATGGAGCATTAATAACCTCAGAGTGTGCAGAATTTTAACGGTCTTTCTCAGCTATTACCCCTTTCCTCACTATTATGTCAAATGAAGCTTGGTCTTTTTTGAAGATAATTAAAGTCCTTAGACTGTCACGATCACCGATTGACTCTCCCAGGAAAGTATAGTGTGTCCTTGGTTTCTACTGTCCATCAACATAAACGTAACTTATATTTAAAGTGCATTATCCTGTTCTGAATTCACAGTAGACTCACCTTGTATTCTTTCAGTTCTCCCATGATAGATTCTCGTGTCACGGTGTCCCAGTGTAGAGTCACCTGAGTGCTCTCAATGTCGGACACTCTTAGGTTCAGGGGTGCAGTTATTGGACCTTGGGGGAAACAGAGATGGCACAGTACTTTGTCTTTGCTATCAGTGAACACACAGCAAGTGATAAGAGGAACGACTTGTCCCGGGTGTGTAAAAAAAAAGAAAGAAGGAGAGGGACAATAAAAACAACAATGGATTACATTCAGAACACAACGAGAGGTTTACTCCTCTGAAACAAGTCACGATTCTCTGTGAGTTAAGGTTCACATTACAGCAGGACTGTAAACAGAACCATGTGCTTTCCTTTCCCTTTGTATTCTGCTGACAACTGACCTAACTAGAAAAATAACCTTGTGAAGAAAAATAACCTGCACAAGGTCACAGAACTGCTTCTTACATTCAGATAGTGGAATGTGTAGAGATAACATAACATAACATGATGCTTCCGTAAGGTTACGAATGGTTTGATGAATATGAAAATGATGTGAATGATCTACTACGGCACTCAAAGTTACCAAATCTAAACCCAGCTGAACGTCTATAGGAGGTGTTGGAAGGATGTATTATACTACTGCAAATCTGTATTCATCTGTCACTGCATTAACTAACACCTTCTGCCTGGTCAAAATGAAAATTTTTCATGCTCATATTGCATAGATCAATGTACCAGTCATAATAAGAGTGGTGATTTTAGCGTTATTATGGACAGAAATTTAGAAGAATGAAAGGAAAATATGGAACCGCTGGTGGTTAAAAAGAATAAGACAATGCGATCTGTCTCTCGCCACATTTTAGAACAGATCTTTGACAGCAGTCAGGAGGGAAATCTGGCTGTGGAGCAGGTCAAACTGCAAGACAGCCGAACAAAATTAATGGCTCGCCAGAAACCCAGCTGAATGTTGGACGGACAGACAGTTGATCATTCCTGCAATTAATCAGTAGCTGTGACCTCTGTCAAATTGAATGTCAGCTGCTACCAATCTGGCAGAAATTGGGGTTGTAAATTTAGTCTGGGGAGAGCAATTTGGGGTTAAAACTGAGGGTAATCTGCACAGTGTTATGCCTGGCCTTAGACTGCACTGTAAAACACCAAATGAGGGGACTTCACTGCAGTTTGACTCAAACTGCAGTGAAGTTGTTCTGGTGGTTCACTAGCACTTTTTGTTGGCTTTTCCTCCCAAACCTCTCACTCATCTGTGTCTTACAATGCAGTGAATTTAGGTACTTACGGTCTTCACCAGAATACCCAGTGACAACAGGAGACTCTGGTCCCAGCCCAAAGTCATTGACAGCCTGGACTTTAATGTCATAAGGTGTGAAGGTGTCGGCATCATAGATGTAGTACTTCAGCCACTTGGTGGTTGCGTTCTTCCACTCCTCTCGGGAATCTCTCCTTCTCCACCACACCAGATACTTGAGCTTGGGTCCGTTCCACTCTCTGTAGGTCAGAGGCTGAAAGCATATTTCACAGCAACCAAGCAGGGTTTTTATGGTGATAGGAATTAAAGATACTGAATATAAATATTAAGTTTTCACATGGGTTCAGTCCTTGTTACCTCCCAGCTGATCTCCATGTTGTTTCTCCATGTACCCACACCTTTCAGATTCTTTGGGATGACATCTGGGGCTGTGCAGAAAAAAAACCAGTGCAGTGGTATAATTAATAATGTGAAGGAACTGTTCTTGATTTTGGGAAATATAATTATTCTAGCTAATAAATATGAAGCTGTAGGCAAGAGACGTTAGATTAACCCAGTGTAAAGACTGGAAGTTGCAGGAAACAGCTCAGCTGACTTTGTCCAAAGATAAACAAACCCACAAACCCCTAAAGTTCATAAAATAGCACGTTTTGTGTAAATGATTTACTACATAAGTGTAAAAGCAGAACTTAAGGGGTTTATGAGGGGGTAATGTGCGGGAATGGCTGAGAATGTCTCACAATGATGGGACAATTCCAGGAAGTCACTGCATCCGGTCAAACCTTAACCTATATATCAGTTTTTGTACTGATTAAGCAAACAAGAATTATCTTAAAGCTAGAGTGCAGGACTTCTGCATATAAATAAACGTCCATCACATTTAAGCCTTTGCCAGCAGAGTACACACAGTGCTGATTAAACCTATAAGCGCCTGGTAAATCTCTATACATGTCACAGTGATTTTAAATCTGTAGTGACATTTCCATGTTTGGGGGTAATGATTGCAATGGTGATGATTTTACATTAACCAGAGATGATTGGTTTGCCAGAGCTGAAGAGGGAAGTAATTGTAGGAATAGAAACGGAATAGATGACAACAACTAGAAGAATTTGGAGTCTATGGTGCAAAAAGCATCCAATAAAAGGATTCTGGTGCATTAAATAAAGAAATTCTGCATTCAGGGGAAGAATTACAGTCTAAATAAAAAAGTAAGCATGTGTCATTAGCATGTGTCAACTGTGTTTGTGTAATTACTCTCACTGCCAGAAGGGGGAGACAAAAGAAACTGCAGGTTTAATTAGTGAGATTTAGGTGAATTTTCATACTTTTACACAGAGCCAGGCCTGCTGTTTCTCAAGATAATCTATTCTTTTTTTCTTATTTTTTTCAAATTATTTTTTGGGGGAGAGTTTTTCCATTTTATTGGATAGATAGAGAGACAGAGTGAAAGTGGGGGAGACAGGAGAGTGACATGCAGCAAATGGTCTTGAGCCGGACTCGAACTCATGACCGCTGCTAAGGGACTGAGCCCATGTGGTATCGCTTTAACTCAGTGAGCTAAACGGCGGCCCAAGATAATCTATTCAGGCATCAATCAATCAATAATCAAATTTCTCATCTCGTCATATATCACAGATTTAAAATACTGGTAATGTAAAATGTGTCACACCCATACTTTCTCATACAGCCAACATGTATTTCCTCAACTTAAAACCCACGTGCACCGCTGGTCTGGAAGCGCGTAGAAGGACGACTAGGGCGACTCGCTCCGATTTCATTAATGGCGATGACCCTGAACTCGTAGTAGGAGAAAGGTGCGAGGTGCAAAATGACGGAGTTAAGGGTCCCTGGGTACGTTGAAAGGTTTCTCCACTTCCCAGGCAACCAGTCGTCGTCGTCATACTGCACTAAGTACTCTGTAGGAAAGAAAAGAATGTAGGAATGCAGGCAAAAATGGGTTTGTCTCTTAATTTATTTGACTTCATGGCTTTTACCTGTGATGGGGTTGTGGTTGCTGTCTCCAGGAACCCAGCTGAGTCTTACAGTTCGCTCATATGGATCCGACAACTCCAAGTTAGTGGGAGGATTTGGACGGTCTGCATACAAAAACAGCACGATTTAAAAGCCCAACATGCCATGTGGTTGATGAAATACTGTTCATATTAAATGTGTCGTACCCATCACCATAAGGTGTGCTGAGGCAGACTTCTGGTCCAGCTCATTCTTGATGATACATGTATAATTGCCTTCATCGCCTCTGTTTACATTAGTAATGACCAGATTTGATTCATCCAGAGCGATCCTGAGGAAGCAAGCGCAAAACGGTGAGATCAGGATATTCATTCCGTCACACTAAAGGAAAGACTTCATCTGCAGTTGTACAAACAAGGTTTATACATATGATTTAAATGCCTACATACAGTATTTACCCCTGCTTGGAAGATTTCCCTTTTTATTGCTTTCCAACATTGAATAATGGTCAGTTTATCTGGCTTTTATGACAAGAATTTCCTTTAAAAAAGACTCTTTAATGTCAAAGTGAAAGCAGATTTTGACAAAGTAATGTCAGTTTATTAAATATATTAAATGAGTGATAATAATAATAAATGTACACTCTATATCTTTAAATAATTGACCCTAATTTGAAGAAATACATTTTCATCTTGACATGAAAGAATCTTTTTTGTGCCAAACTAAACTGACCATGATTCAATGTTGAAAAGCAACAAAAAGGGGAAAATCTGGTGGGTGAATACTTCTTTATTGGCACTGTGCATTTTAAATAGTCTATATTTTTTACTTACCTCCAGCCAAGACTGACATGCTTTTTGTTTTTTAACCAGTTGGTTGTGACGGGAGTAGTGATATCTGCTTTAACGCCGCACTCTAAGCGCACATCAGTTCCACGAATGACTTTCATACTCTGTGGTCTTGTGACAATCACTATAGGTTCTGAGAAAGACAGACGACAAAAGAACTACAATATTACACATTTATAATTTTTTTTGTGTGAATTATTATCGCTGGCTCAAAGATTTTCCATTTTAATTACTGAGATCCTCACCTTTGACCTCTATTCGTGCCTGATTCTCATCTCTTCCTGCGATGTTGCTGATTATACACAGGTAAGTTCCCTGGTCTTCCATCCGTATACGTTTGATCTCCAGAGTCCCATTGCTGTGGGTCTTAAAGCGATTTCCTTCGAGATTTCCTTGTCCATATTTGGACCTGTGTGAGTAAAACCACAAACATACACAGACACACACACTGTGAGCTGATCACCATTTACATTTAAGCATTAAACACTGTGTTCTTACCATCTCAAGTCCGGCACTGGAGACCCAAAGTAGCGGCAGTCTAAGAAGGCTCGACTGCCTTCTATCACCTTTGTGAGTTCATTCCTTGGCCCGAGGATGCGTGGGGTTGCATCTAGAGGAAAAATAACAAATGTAACATCATCAATGAATAACCTAAACAGGGGCTATAGTGCATTATGGCAAAGCTACAAAGCAACTGAGACACATCTATTTATTCCTCCTCCATGTAGGGATCCTTTCACATTTTGGTGCACAATTACCAAAACCAGCAATTTAAAGGTTCACACAGATCACAGTTCTATAAATGATATATGGATATTTTTTGCAGTGACTGAGCTGAAAGATTCAATAAAGCTGAGAGGGATTCTATGGATATGTTACACAGTAATTTGATCCATTGCTACTAAAAAAAACATGGAGTATTGCCGCTTTAAAGAGTGAATTCACTATTGTTTTAAATGTGTATTTTACATAGTATATAAAGGTTTACATCAGGTAACCACATCTTTTTAAATAGATCTGTTTATATATATATGTGAGTGCACTTTTTATTCATCGAATGCATTTACACTGATCAGCTACAATATTAAAACCACTGGCACTCCTCCCTTTTTAATATGTTAGTTTCTTTCAACTTCTATAGAACAACATTTAAGAACATATTTTAAAATGTCTCTTCAGTGGTGCAGCAATGAAGCAACTTGTTCTTTGGACAGAATTATTATTTTTTTAACTACTGACAACTATTTAAAGATTGTTTAAAATGTGCTTGATAGATGTTTCTTTGTTTGTTTTGTTTAATCATTATATGGTGACCCTCTTAGCAAACTATTTCACAATCTTCCACAACTTACTGTTTAGTCATGACTTTTAAAAAACAACAACACTGTAAATGTCATAGATAGCAGAGCGGTAACTCACGTAGCACGTTGACAAATGCGTTGGCCAATAAGTAGCCAAACTGATTTGAAGCATTGCACTGGTAGACGGCAGTGTTTGAAGCGCTCACAGAACGGAAGATTAGCGTGTCTCCTGACACCTGTCTGTTAGGCTGCGGATCAGCAGCTGGAAACAACACACAAGGAGAGAAAATATAGTCAGAATTAATATAATTTAGATACATTTTGACAGCTCATACATATAATCTCCAAAAACGTACTTTCAATTGGTTCCCCATTGATGGACCAGCTGATTGTGGGACGAGGAGCCCCATCAGAACGACACACCAACCGTCCGTTTTCCTCAGGGGCCAAAATCAAATCAGTGGGCTTCTCCACCCAGAATGGAGCCGCTGTCAAATACACAGCATGTTAGTTGTTTGAAAATCAATCAGGATAACTGCACTGTATATTTTAGAACGCCTCACCTTTGACCCTGACAGTTATCGTGTGCTCGATGTAGCCCAGTCTGTTGGTAGCAGCGCAGGTGTAGTCACCCACATCGTCAAAGGACGCCTTTGGGATTTGAATCATCTTGTTGAAGTTCTTTACTTTCATGCGTGACGTCACTGCGAGGTCCTCTCCATCCTTGGTCCAGGTAATATGGGGAGATGGCCTTGATGATGATAAACAAGGCTTTACACAGGATGACTTTCATGAAATCAAAGTGAAAATGCTTATACTGAACAGAAAACAAACAGATACACTTGTGGCGGAATGTTACCAAGGCCATTAAATATACTATACCAAGACCTTTGGCTTTGTTTCGACACTCACATTCCTGCAGCGATGCACTCCAGGAGCAGCTCCTCCCCTTGTAGGACCAGTATGGAGCTTGATGAACCTGTGGGAGACAACCAGGTGGGGGCAGCCTCAGCCACCGTACGAGCTGCAGGAGAAACCAACCAGAAGCCACCAGTCAGGAATACGTCAACATTTACTTATAAATCATCTCTGACCATGAAGCAACATCAGACCAATGGTCTAGTTAAGTCAGAAAATAAGGGAGGACAGCTGAAGAAGAGCAGATATCACCCCACAGTCTTCGAGTTTACTTGGAACAAAACAATCATGAAAACTTTGAGAGTTTAGCCTGAAATAAAATAAAATGCTGCAGCTGGTAAGTGGGGCACTCACAAAGCCTCGGGGATTTTAAGGAAAGAGACATGTTCAGTGATCTGTTTGGTTATAAAAAGTCAAGTTAGTGAGAAAGAACAGAGCAGATAATGTTAGTTTACAAATGCAAAAACAGTCAAGTCAAGCTTTTGCCTGTGATGACACTACATGCATCCAAGGCTCTATCCAATTCAGCTTCTAATATATCGACACCCTCATAAAATAATGGCCTGAGTCATTTTTTTCAGGTTTTTCAGGCAAAAAACTGAACCACACCACACTGAACCTTGACCGAGGCCATTATACTACAGAGGTGGAATTGAACTATCTGTTCAACTGAGGATGTAGGCGATTTTACCAGAGGTGGCCAGCAAAATGACTTAGGCCATTATTTTAGGAAGGTGACGATATTTACATATAAAAAAGGATTTGAAAGAACTGAATACCAATTTGTCACTTGGTTGTAGTCCTTGTTTTGTTACTCTCACTGGTCTTTTACAGCCACCTCAGAGTAAGAATAGAAATGTTTCCACCACAGGTCAAACCCCCCTGCTATGTCTCAGCTGACACTCCAGCTTGAATTATTTGCTTCCTTTGCACCTATTGCACTTTGTTGTGGTTGTACTTAAGGTCAATGTCTCATGGAACTTAAAGGTTACACATGTAAACTCCTACACATAAATCTATAAAGTGAAAAATGTCAGGTAGAAACAGTGAAGACACTCATACTCACTTGTAAGCACCTTCACTACCACGGGCATCTTCTGCTGAATGACGTTCTTGTAGGGGAATCGGGCATTACAGCAGTAATCAGCAACGGAGTCGTTAATTAGCACATTAGAGAAATACAGATCTCCATTGACTCCCATGGAAACCCTGCGGTCCGGCCGCACAGGCTGCATGGTGGGGAAAGCTGTCTGGATGGGCCAGTTGAAAGGTCTCGCATATGAGCCTGAAATGAAACACGGTGTAAAAAAAATACCATCATTTAAAGCAAGTTTACAGGAGATATCTGCGGTCAAATTGATCTACATTGTTCTGTTTATTCTTTTCTGTGTTTGACCCCAGACTTCAGTGACCCAGATTGTGTAGCAGACACTTACAGCTGGACATCCAGTAGGTTTCAGGTTTCGGTGGGCCAGGCGGAGGGTCACAGGACAGGACCAGAGGCAGACCAGCACTGATCACCACAGGCTCCAGAATCTCCCTCGGCCACACAGGAGGTCCTGCACAAACAGCAGCAAAGTCAAGATTGGCTGTTTTATGACTTTTTAAATATCTGAACAACAAGATAATGGCTGATGTCGACCCCATAATAATAACTGGTTCAGTTTGCAAAAGAATCTAATCAAGACCAAAAACAATAGAGAATTCATCTTGACAAGTATGGTCTGTATAGCTAAAACATTTCTGGCATAGACAGTGTTGTCAAAAAACTACTTGCATAAAACAACACATGCTGTGAATTTCCCCGGTGAGCGATCAGTAAAGTTAGTTATCTTATCTGTTATTTAATTATGACGAACATGGGCACTGTAATTAAGTACAATAAAAGTTCAGACAGTCTATAAAACTAAGTTAAGCCCACAATCTCAGTACATCAGCTGAATGCAGCTCATCTCAAAGTCAGCCCACATCAGCTGATTCGGATACAGGGTGCTCTATTTATTAGCTGCCCACCCAGGTCAGTCTGTGTCAATTCAGACAAAATTCAGAAAATATGTTGCTGGATTTTTTTTTCTTATTTGTTATTTTGGACCCAAAACTATGTTGTGTAAAATACACTGGCTGAATTTAAAATACTGTATCTCCAGAAATATAAATAACTCCCACAGTTATGGAATTTGGTGAAGACACAGACAGAGAGTTTTCAGCAGGTCCAAATGACTGAATGACCCTGGCAGATGCCAAGTTTTTAATTACTGACCCATAAAAATAGAAAGAAGGGCAAAATTTCCAATTTACTGCACTATGATTGCTGTAAAAACTTAGTTGTGTCAAATCTGCTGCCAGTTAATATACAGTTTACTCAGGAATTTACACAGGAATGAATGAGCTTCTTGCTGAGTGCATGAACAGAAGACACATTGTTGGTTTGGGTCTTTTTGTGGGATCTTGTTTTGTTTTGACAATAACGTTTGTCTTTATGATTCTACTTGCATTTAAGATAATATTTGCTATATAGAAAATAAAAGAAAAGAAAAGAAAAGAAGTGCAACTAAATTGTCAGAGAGACAAATGCTGGAAACATGGATGTCACAGTTTGTGATGTTTCATGTCATGTCATGTAAAGTGTGAGGTCACTGTCCATCTGCTTTCACTGGTGGACACAAACAAACAGTTTATTCTTCTATAGTCCCAACCCTCAACTTACTGTACAGCTGTAGTCTGATCTTGTTGGAGTACGCAGATCCGTACTCATTGGAGGCGATGCACTGATACTCTGCCTCATACTGTTCTGGATTGTTCCGGGCGTAGATGTCCAGAGTTCCTGAGCGCCTGCGCATCGACGCCTGGGAGTCACGTGCCACGTTGAAATACTTCCCATTACGCCTCCAGGAGAAGCTTCGTGATTGAGCAAAAAGACAGAAGAATCAGTGAAGCTTCTTGCTGATAGTGGTGGATCTGTTCAGTGTGCTGCTGCAGGTCTTACATAGGATGAGGGTTTCCTTTGGCTTCACACTCTATGACCATGGTGTCTTTGGGGTCAACAATATGCTCCTTCATCGACTGCTTTATGATGGTGGGGGGTTGTCTGACTGCAGGCAGGGAAATGAAACCCAAACTTATGTGATAAGATAGAAATGCATTTACAACCAGCCGAAGGACGCGTCTTCATTGACTCACCCTCCAGAGGAATGTCCAAAGCCCAAACACTCTGCCATAAAAGCAGCAGCAGCGCTGGTTCGACCAGTGTCCCCATCTTTACAGTTCATTTAGTCCAGTAATAATGTTGGTCACCAGTTCTCCTGCTTGTAAATTGAATGATAAAAGAATAATACATCTACAAAACATTTATTTCAGTCACAAGCCGTTCATCTAAATCTAGAATCTAAAACAAATTAGAAATGTTAGATTTTACTGATGGTTCACAATCATCCACATTGCATCAATAGACATTGCACATCAGTGGCACTCAGATTCTTCATTTAAGTAAGTGCACTTGTACTACAATATAAAACACTTAATCACAATTAAAGCCCTTAATTCAAAAGTGTACTTAAGCAAATGTATTATCAGTTTATGTATTTAAGTAAAAGTGTTTATTCTGTAGCAAAATAGCCTTTAATTCTATTATTACTGAAGCAACTGTCTCTCCTGTATAGTATTTTAGCTGTTGTGGCTGTGTAAGTAGTTTATTATGTTTATCACACGATAAATAAGGGGTTGTGGGATCTTAAATGGAAAAGAAAAAGAAATTTATGTTCATTTAAACACAAGACACTTGTGCTAAAAAGGATGCATACAAATGTGTATTTTCTTTTTCTTTTTTGTGAAAAATTGGTTAATTTGATGTATTAGTCCAATGTTAAATCAACTGTCTGAGATGTTTAGCAGGAAAATATCCTGCTGCAAACTCAGAAACATTTGACAAGTGGCTCCAAATATTAAGCAGTCACGAGGCAAAAGGGAGAAAACAATGTACTGACTTTTGTAAACTTCCCCAATTTGTGTTTTAATGAAAAAGTCTAAATTGTGACTGCCTGAAATGTAGTGTAATGGAAGTATAGTGACATCATATCAAAGTACATGTACCTCATTGAAGTATTTTCACTAAAGTACCACAACTTATTGAGATCCCACCGGTGTATCAGATTCTCGAACACAGTTCTTTTTATGACTTTCACATAGCACAAACAACACCAGAACAGGCTATTAAATCCATTAAACTGTCTCAAACTGACACAAAAATGAAGCCCCTGGATGTCTGACAGGAGTAAATAGTGGTTAAGCATATCTGCATGATCTGATACAATTTATCTGTCAGATTTAACAAAGAGCGTCTCTCTAGATGCCTCTCCTCAAAATATTTTGCTCTAAATATTCATTGAACCGCGCATAGTGTTAGTGTGATGAAAACAAAAAGTTACGAGGACCTACCGCTCTCATGTAAAGTCAAATCAGCTCTCTCCTCCCCATCCCTGTGGCTTTCCCGATGCATCAATAATCCAGTGACTTTTCTCCAGGAAATTATTCTGCTTTGTGCAGTATAGCAATTAATGCCTCAGTCCCTCAAATATCAGGTCAAGAACCCTTGAGGAGTTGATACACATCAGTAATTGAGTTTCTGTGTGTCACTGCCACTTACACTCTGCCCACCCAGCTCATGAATAATGAATGAGCCCCATACAACACCTACACTTCACCCACTTCACTGTTCAGGCCAGGCTTGCATAAATCTGAACAGTTCTCATCAACCACAAAGTTCGTCTGCGCAATAAGTAAACTGGAGTTCCGAGAAATAGAATAAATGAATTTAATGTACCAACAGCTGGGGGAGGATTTTATATGGAAGGACATGTTTTCCTGGAGCCCGATGTTTCTTTATTATAGCGGAATAATGTTTGTTTTGAGCTGGTTCAGTGTGAGAAAAATCAGTTTCATGCACAAGATTAGGCAAAATGAAAGCACAAAACAACCCAGATAAGACAGTTTGCATTCATGTTGGTTCTGATGACATCAAAATGTGGGTTTCATTGTTGACTGGAGGGAACTGGGCAGCAGAGAATGAAAGAAATGTTTGTTTCTGTCATATGAATTTTACATGTTTTGCAAATCTCAAGTCACATGACTGGAAATATCTTCTAGTCTCCCATAGCCAGACCTATTACCACAGCCGACTTCCAGATATAAGAAATACATCTTAAACGTCTTACTTACACCCCTGTGTTTTTTAATTCCCCCCAGTTTTCCAAAATCCCAATTAGAACTTATCCTTTCTTTGTGAAACAGATTTGTCAGCTCTGCTATTCACATGCAAAGGAGAAGAGCAAAAGGTTGTTACCATTCATCTGAGAAAATCCTACGGGGGGAAGAAGCAATTTTCTTTTCCTGGAAAAAGTGCCAAAGATACAGGAGAAGCTGTATTTGTGTAAAACAAAAGCCATCTCACGGCTGTCGACAGAGTCCTGACCTGTGTAGGCTTTCAGGCATTCACATGGGGCTGCATATACAGACCAGCACTGACTGGACTAAACAATAGCTTGGTGGGGAGGTGGGGTAAAATGAGGTGGCCCTGCAACCTAGAGATGAAATAAAACCTCAAAAAGTGCACATGCATCATTCATATTTTGAGGGAGAATCAGTGCACTTGTGATGTAACCTGTTGCAATTTTTTATCTCATGTTTTTCATCCTCTTGCCCTGATCTCCTTCTCTATGTTACCATCTGAAATGCAACTTGACTTGCTTCACATAGAACACAAAAGCAGGAGGGGTACGCTGAGCTTCTTGGCTCTCAGAATGGGCTTTTCTCCCCATACATTGGACTGCAGCAGGCCTGGAAGTGAGCAGTGATCAGTGCCATGCACCAGATTGCACAGTGAAGAGGCACAGAGGCGGATAAAGCCAGCTCAGTGACGACAAAAAGGTCTCTATGCTCGCGGGTCTCCTTTGGCACGAGCGTCCAGAGCTCGGGTAAGAGCAGATGGCATGTGAGAGGGAGTGTTCAATCACACAAGCTGCCTGTTCAGACCCGGAGCACCTATCGTTTGCACTTTGACGTCACTGCATCAGGGAAAGCACAAGAAGAGGATGGAGAGAAACTCCTGTTGCTAAATTACATCACCACTGTGCAATTAAAACAATATCGTCTCACAAAACTGAACACTGACTGTCTGGTTTGGTTAAGGGTGAACTGTGGCAAGAAATCTACATCCATGAGGCACAAGGGGTCACTGAATGGTTTGATGAATAAGAAAATGATGTGAATCAATACTTTGACCTTTGCCTGTACCTGATTTCAACCCAAGTGAGTATGTTTGGGAGATTGTGGACTGACATGCGCTCTCCACTACCATCATCAAAACACCAAGTAAGAGACTTTCTTATAGAAGAATGGTGTTTCACCCCTCTAGTAGACTTAAGAGATTTAATAGAATAATTGCCAAGGTGCACTGACGCTACACCACAAGGCCCAACATCTTTCTGATGTCTCTAATTTTTCACCCTCCTGTAAGGGCTCCTAATATTTTGTCTCCACCTGAGAGAATCCAAATGCTAATGTCAGCTCACAATATGCTGATAATGAGCAGGTGTCATGTTGCCATGCTCATTATGCATGCTATGATTTTGTACAGAGCACGCTGACAGGAATGTCATTAGTTCTGGAAAAAGTCTGTAAACCAAAGTGATGACGGTACGAGAGGAAAGCAAACTAAAGATCATTAAAGTTATTACAAGTCATTGTGTGGGGGATGTGTTGTGTGTGTGTGTTATATTTTATGGCAATGCATTCCATATTTTTGAAGACACTTTGCTCTAAACCACAAATGCCAAATTTTTTGGAATAAAAGTCACAGTGATCCGTAATTAACCATGAATCTCTGTACAAAAAATGTGCACCAATCTATCATGTGGATGCAAAGATATTTCTCCAGATATATTTAAAAAACTGACTGGCTGATGGCACTAGAGGAACAATCAGGGGAACACCAAAGTCATATGGATTCACCTTCTGGGCAAAATGGGTATCTGTACCAGATTTCATGAAAATTCACGCCACAGTTGTTGAGCTATATTAGTGTGAGCAAATGTGTCAAGCAGTACCTCGCTGCTATTCACGCTGTGCTACTAGTGTGACTAAAAATGCACAGATCCATGGATATTCAGTGCCATGATTGCACAGCATTATAGTTCAACACAGCTTCTTCACTGTTCTTCAAGTTAAAAATGCTTCTCACTGTAACTTCATTGCCACGTCACCAAAAGTGATGTTCATTCATGTCGAGAGCTGCACAATATTGCGTTCACTCCCCCCACTTCTCAACTCAGACTATGACATCATTAAAACCTTGACTTCCATTGACGCCTGTCTTGAACGACAGCTGCAAGGAGTGAAGCTCTCCTTCACATGGCAGCACACACTCTGAAGTCTCTTCATGTGCTCTAATTCGGTGCACTTAATATCCAGAGATTAGCATTCAAACTTTGCTAAAGAAGATTCACCTGGTGAATGTCTGGGGTCTTACCTTTTAAGTGTTTTTTCTGCTTCTTGGTCCCCTTTTTTCCACTCGTTGCACTGAAAGCAGGCTCCTACCTTCGTCACATCTTCAGTCACCGTTGTTTCACAGCGGCATTTCCACACTTTGCAGCAGCATCTGGTTTTAGTGTTATTTTTCACTCCATCATCCTGAAACAGGTGATAGAGTGAGCTAACAGAGGCTCATGTGGCCCAGTCGGATGGCAGCTCCTAGCCTGGGTCACACGCCTGGTAAACAGGGCCCGAGAGACTGTTATAATAAATCCATTGTGAAATCCACACATAAATATAACGTCATCTCCACTGTGATGGGAGAGTAAAGTTAAACAGAACTGCCATGTCATGCACTAACTGGTAGATTTGGTCTAAGTGTCATCCAGGTACTATCCAGCAAAAATCATCTAGAAAGTTTTTTAAGAGGTCAAATAATATTTTGCATTTCTTCATGTGTGCTGCTTCTGGTTTTCAGTGTGCTGGATGGGGGGTGGGGGTGGGGTCTCTGACCTTGTATCTTCACTCTGGCTGGCACGAATACACGCTCCATCACACAAAGCGTTTCTGTCTGCAACAAAGTCAGTCTATTGTGGACCGGGAGGGCACAGCTTCCAGACACATGGGGGGGATTTAACCCATCGCATGCAAGTACTGGAGGACTTGTCCTTCAATGATAAACTCATTCAATAATTTATTTATTCAGCTGATGAAAAACTGAGATCGACATTTAATGTGTTCAGTGTAAGAAGAAAAAGTCTGGCAAAGGGAGAGTCTTCATAGATATCAGTTTATTGAAAACAAATACTCCTAAACACCATCTGTAATGTCACATGAAAGTAAAATGTATAGCTTATATTACAGTCTATGATCCTGACAGGTCCAAATAAAGTAACAACCATATACATATATCTTGAATTATCCCACATGTGTACATCTAACAAATCTTTATTGATAAAGTGCATCCGAGTGCTTATTTCATAAATAAGTGTTTGCTCTATGTTAAAAAAAAGTCAAAGCAAAAGATATGAGGGAGTAGACGAAGTCACATAAACATCTTATAACACAGCAACACAAGACCTTTGACCTGCGTGGTGACGCTCAGATGATGCAGCTTGTTTGTTCCTGTAAAAATGGCCTCACAATGACTTAAACTAAATAAGTTATTAGAATGGTGGTATTTTATCTCTTCTAAAGATGATGCATATTGCTGATCAGTATCCACCAATCAGCCACAACATTAAAACCACATGAAGTGAATAATTATCTCATTACAACGTCACCTGTTGAGGGGTTGGATATATTACCCAGCAAATGAACAGTTCCTGAAGTTGATGTGTTGAAAGCGGGAAAAATGTGCAAGTTTAAGGATCTGAGTTACTTTGACCAGGGCCAAGTTATGACGGTTTGATGACTGAGTCAGAGTATCTCCAAAACAGCAGGTGTTGTGGGCTGTTGCCAGTATGCAGTTGTTAGAACCTACCAAGAGTGGTTCAAAGAAGGACAACCAATAAACTGGTGACAGGGTCATGGGTGTACAAGGCATGGACAATGAGGTCAAGGTGTTGACTTATCCTCCACATTCCCTGGATTTTAATCCAGTCAAGCATTTGTAGGATATGTGTTGGGAAAAACAAGTCTAATCCAAGGAGGTCCCACCTCGTAACTTTCATGACTTAAAGGATCTGCTGCTAATGTTGTGATCCCTTATACCAGAGGACACCTTCAGAGGTCTGTGGAGTTCAGGCCTTGACAGGTCACAGATGTTTTTGTGGCATGAATGAGACAATCTTGTGGCTGATCGGTGTATAATCAGACTCACATATGTAGCTGCCTTTGTGATTTCAGCAGCAAACTCTGTAAAATCAGGTATCATAAAAAGGAAAAAAACATTTTGTCAAACTGTGTGTGTTTTGCATAAGTGTTGTTGCACTTTCAGGTGTCGACATGCCTCCTCTCACCTACTCACATCAATCTCTGTTTCATCTCCCAGGCCCTCTCACTCATCCAGTCCTTAGTTCTGCTAACAGACGAGCGCTCGGCCCCGAGCACCAAGCAGAGCCTGGCCAGCTTGTTCCGATTTCTCTCCAGGTAGTTCTGGGTGTCTCTCTGCAGCAGGTCCAGGGCTCTCGGCCGGTTCTCATCTAGGGAAACCTGAGCGCTCAGCATGGGGTTGAAGCGGAAGTAGACGTTTGGGGCCAGCAGGTCGTCCAACAGGGTGTGGACCCCCTCGGTGTCGGTGGCGCTGCAGATCAGATTGCTGATTTTGGCCCTCAGGCTCGTGGAGGTAGCAGGTCCCCTCTTAACATTGTCATAGCGGCCGGTGCCAAGCGATAGCACACACTGGAAGTGCTGGTTGGGCCACAGCAAGCGGCTCTCATGAACAGCCAAGGCACAGGGATTGTTCAGGAGAATTCCTCCGTCCTACAGAGAGACGGGACAGGATGAGCATTTCGACTGAGTCTAACCCACACTGGCCAAATGTGAGAGCCACAACAAAAAGCCCTTTTATCCTCCTTCATTCATTTTGTAGTTTGTACATAAATAATAAAAGACAACAGCTTTATTAGTAGCTATTTTATCAAAAATCCTATGTCCTGATTTCATGTAAGGATAGTAGAGCAAGGCAAAAACTCCTGCACACTGTCTCGCTTACTGCTATAAATGTTTGTTCATTTGATTCAGTTGAATTCAATTTCATTTCTATACAGACAAATCATACAATATGTCATCTCAGAGCACTTTACATGGCCAAGACCTTATTATATACAGAACTTACCAACCCAGCAATTGACCAATGAGCAAACACTATTGACAACTTTTTGGTCAGTTGATCCTTCATTAATTTTAGGTTGGACAGACCTAGACATGCTATAAATAACAAATATTTCCAGCAGTAACCAAGACAGGCCGCAGGAGTGTTTTTGCAGCTGTTTTCAAGTTCTTTCCTCCAACGAATCTGCAGCACACTCAGGTGTAATTTGCTGGCAGCAGGCGGTCAGAAAAGTGGGAGGATTGTGTACTTTTGCTTTTTGCTGAAGGAGGGAGATTTATTGTATATGTCAGTTAAATACCAAATAGGCTTCTGTGTGCAACCACAGGCCATAAAAGAGTGTTTGGCCACATGCAGAGGACAACAACTCTGTAATAATTTGATTAATTGGTGGTTATGTAAAAATGATTTTCATTCTTTGAGAGCAGATACAGTGAACCAAAGCAGCACAGTGAGCTAAAACTATAAATAAAGCTGCAAATTGCTCATTGTTACTATAAAAATATTGATTATAATTGGTTCAAATAACAAAACAAAACAAAAATATGTCTGCAATGACTCCATTTTGATTCTACAAATGCTAGAAACAACTGTAGCTCACAACCTGGTGAATGTCGCTTTGTAAGGTGAACTCCTGGAAGTATCCTGGGGCAGCAGATGATGCCCGAACCGCCTGCCACATCTGGCAGCCTGAAGCTCCTGCGTAGCGACTGAGGGAGCCTGGTTTATGGTTGTAGTTACGAAAGACGAAAGCCTTCGGACTGGTGCCCCAGTTTACCACTGCGCTGACCGCTGAAACCTGTGGAGATCACAACAAAATCCTTTGTTAAACCTGTGCTAACTACAATTTTTGTGCTTAAAACAAAAGAAAAATTCTGCTAATTGCAGGCTGACCACAGTGGGGTGCTCTACTACAGCAGCTGTGTTCTCATTAATCCAGCTGCATTGGTTAATCAGTGCTGTGAGCCTAAAATGCAATGATCTTACCTTGGGACTCAACTCATCTCTGGCTGTTTTAATAAGCAGTCTATTGCCCAGCTTCTCTCTAAATAGGATAAAAACAGAAAATATATTCAGAGAAGACTATATTACTGTCTCGTTAACATATTAAAAATGCAGTCCTTTCACTGATGCGCATGTAGAGTGATATAAATATTCTGTGCATACTGTAGAATCTTCTCCCAGGTCTCAGTGTTATAGTACGAATGACTCCAGCCCATCTTCACAGTGCCAACCAGCGGGTTTTGCCGGAAGACTTCAGATCCAAATCGGCGATACATGTCAGCACACTCCTCCAGAGAGAAATGGGCCAGACCCAACATGAAGGCCAGAACGGCGCCTTGAGTAAACAAATGCAGAGACAGAAAAGTGAGATAAAAATAGACTCAGATTGACAAGCATCAAGTCATGACTGATTTGATTTTTGTCACCTGTGCTCACTCCACAGATGTAGTCAAACAGCTGGTGGATCTTTTTGCCTGTTTCATCCTCCAGAAGCTTTAACACTTGCAGAGGCACCACGCCTCTGGAAAACAAATAAACATACATATATAACAATTCATTCATTTGTATCTTGTGTTGCACTGGATTTAATATACATAGCTGCATGCAGAACCACAAGACAGAGGCCATCTTAAATAAGGTTCTAAGTGACTGATTCACTGATTAATCAACAGAATAAAAGATAAAGCATCTAGTCTGATGATCAGTGGATCCTTTGAGTCATTCTACATGCAAAAGTATCAAAGATTTGCTCTTTTCATCTTTTCACATGGTAGTCTTTGCTGCTTTTTTGTGTTAAGATGATAGTCAACCAAAATTCTTTGGGTTTTGCAGCGTCGATCAGATAAAACAAACTACTTGAAGATAAGAATTGAGATCTTGCGATGCATGTGTCACAACTTTCTTGAGGTTTGGAATGCATTTTCTTACATTTACCTCGTGCCACCGCCATCTATTGAGAGCACTCTAATGCCACGGCCTTTGACTGGATCCATATATCCAATCAGAGCCAAGGTTTCTCTCACGGCAGCCTGAAGTTTCTGGTCATATCTGTAGGTTCGCCGCTGTCTCAACAATGTGACGGCAGTTTTCTCCTGGGAACAGAAACATCTTTGCTAATTTAAAGAGCTCAGATAAGTTTGTTAAACATTTTAAATGTGATTGTTTCATTTCCAACAAACCTGCCAGATCAGAATTTTACATGAGGGGTGGCGGATCAGGTGTTCATTAAGTGCCTCAATGCAGCTAACCAGAGCTTCTAGAGAAGAAGCCAGTCCCAGACTGCCCAGCAACCTATGAGTCATTTCCTCTGCCTGCCTGTGACTCAAGACAAGCTGACGACACACAACCACATATTACTTGTATAACAATCTTATTTAATTTTAACACAAGCAGTAAGTTTTTGAAATCTTGTAGTTGAAATTTCATTATCGGTTGCAACACTGGAACAGATTGAAGAAGGTATAGGAGACACACAGAGTAGCTTCTCAAATTTTTGAATAGTAGGATGTCAATGAACCTCAACTCACCTGTTTGTTTAATATTGCCTGTCTTGGCATCATGGTAGTTTTGGGCTTATTAGTCTGAGACACGGTGCCTGGTTTTAGATAAGAACCCAGCAAGTCTGGAATGGCACTAGTCGGGTGGAGAAGGCAGTCCATAAAAGATACAGTCTTTGTTCTCTCTGGGGATCCGGGGTTCATCATTGTTGCAAGATTTCCATCAGTGTCCTCATCCAGCCCACTCTGACTATTAAAATACTTATTGATGTGAGTGGATGTCTGAAAATAGCTTTCACCGAAGTCAGTTGCATTATAGCTGCTGTGAAAAAGGCCTCTAGATTCAGGGTTGATGGGTTCCTGCTTCGGTTGTGACTTGTGACTTTGTGATGTAGATTGTGTTAAAATGTGTTTCTTGTAAGTATTATTCTGTTCTACAGGTAGCTGCTGTCTCTTATTCTGAGCTCCATCTGTAACTTTGGCACCAAAGTAGCTATTGATGTGTCTCGCAAAGTGAAGGTATGTTTCCTCCCAGCTGCTGGAGAGATTGCTGGGTTCCACTGCTGCCTTGTCACTTCCGGATATTACTTGAGACAGTTCTTCTACTTTAGTGTTTGTAATGTAAGTGTTTTGCATTTTTCTCCTCTTTTGCCTCCTGTTTGTCCCTCTGGTAGAAGACACAGTTTCCAGATCCTCCTGGCTTCTAACTTTTGCAAAACCCAGAGAGAACACCGAGTTAATGTGATGAGCAACGTAGCTGTAGCTCTCACCAAACCTTGTTGCCAAAGAGCTGATGTGAAATAGTTGCAGTGCAGATAATTGCTGGGGTGAAGAACTTGTTTCTGGGTTCTCCTGTTTGCCTTCACATTTTAACGTTTGCGCTGTGTCTTTCCTCTCAGAAACATTTTGCTCAGAGGCTGCCCGTTGACTCTGTCTGCGCCTCTGCTGCCGGCCAAGATACTCTGGAGTTGTGACAACAAGAGTGGCATTTTCAACAAGCGCTACAGCATCCTTTCTCTTGAAATAAATGTTAATGTGTCTGGACAGTCGGTTAAATGATTGACCGAGACGTCCTCCCAGTGAATTCAAATGAAAACTGTTCTGATCCTCTTCAAAAACGCCAACTGGAGCGTCTGCTTTGAATGCATCCCTATCAGAAGATGAATAAAAGCGTACAATCTGGAGGTGTCTTGCTTCTTTTGTAAAGTCTTTCAGGAAGCAGTGAGAGGTACAGCTTGTATCGCTGTGTTTTACATTTTTAAAACTAGCCTGTCTTGCAAATCTGGAAGGTTGAGAAGGCTGTGAATATGTGTCCAGACTCAGCAGTGCTTTGGCCAGACGCTGGTCCTTTCGGAT
Source organism: Chromis chromis (assembly GCA_900302755.1). Lineage (NCBI taxonomy): Eukaryota > Metazoa > Chordata > Actinopteri > Pomacentridae > Chromis > Chromis chromis. The sequence continues at coordinate 1,382 of OMNN01074450.1, read as the reverse complement.
AGGGCTCATTGTGTACCTAATTTTGCGGTACATTTTCAAAGTCCTGTTCACAGCACTTGAACTCAAGTTGGTGCCGAGGTAGCGACCCATGCTTCACTTTATGTGGTGTGCAGCGATCCAATAATTCCAACCCTCACTTGGCTTGCATTGAGTTAGGTTGTAACAGCTTATTCAACCGGAATCTAGGAAAATCCACAAAATAAACACATTAAAAAAAGACCTAAATCTAATTTACAGCCATGCAAATCTGTGAGGATGTATTTGGACACAGCAGTGCACTGAGCTAAATGCTAACATGCATACAATGTTTGCATGTTGATCTTCAATAGGTATTATACATAGATCAGCCACAACATTCTGACCACTGACAGGTGAAGTGAATAACATTGATCATATTGATACTATGTGGTGTTCTGCTGGAAAACCTTGGATTTTGCCATCCGTGTTGATGAGACTTAGACACCCAAATAAACATCGTCCCAGAACAAGCACACTCCCTCATGCAAATGGCAATACCAAATGTCACTGGCCTACCGCTGCAGGAAAATGCACCCCACCACATGGCACAAACATCAAACAATCAGGAACATCTTGAAGAACATGACAATTGCCCAAGATGTTGATTTGACCTCCAAACTTCCTAGACCCCATTCTGATCAAGCATCAACAGGATGCAGTGGAACAAGTAGGATTGACAGAGGCCCCACTGCACAACCCAGAGTACCCAAAGGATCCACTGCCAACGTCCTGGTGCAAGACTACATAGGACACCCTGAGAGGTCATTTTTGGCCACATAAGGGGGACCAACACAATATTAGGCAGGTGGTCATGATGTTATGACTGATCGGTGTATTTACCATGTTGAAATCTTAGCTAAGAATGTTAGCATGCTAGCTTTTGCTAATTAGCACTAAACAAGTACAGATGGCTGATAGATGTAATTTTTGCAGTTATTCTGTCATAATCTTGAGTATTGGACAATTTCAAAATTTGAATTGATGATGGTAACAGATTTAAGAATAAGGGATCACCGTTATTATAATTTATCCTGTAGGTTTCACAATAGTTCTGTATATTTCTATTAAAATATAAACATACTGGTGACACAACAGGAAAATAGGAGGATGCATCATCTGGAAAGCACAGCTACACGTCTATTGGTTACAAATTAAAGTGAAATCTAATAATTTATACAAAACACACTGATTTCTGCAAATGAATCACCTTGAATTACAATATGAGCAAACCCTCAGATAAAAACTGCTCTGAGCATGTCTGTTCAGAGGTGTTCACTGCTATAAATGAATCACCACATGCTGATCTGACTGTGTACAAACATCATGCTCCACAATAACCTTCCACTGTTTCCCAGTACTGCGTC
>OMNN01074447.1:0-16012 GCA_900302755.1 Chromis chromis | reverse complement strand
GGGGGGAATTAGAGAGAGCGTGTGGTGTCTGTACTCATTGTTCTGACAGCATACTGCGTCTGTGTGTGTTCCCGTGAATGTGTGTACTTGTTTTTTGCCATTTGTACGTGAACCAGATTGAGTTTGAGATGCCGAGGATCTTTTTCAGACGCCATCCTCGCCGCCATCGCTTCCACTTTTTTTATTTTATGGTAAAGATGAAGGTTGTAAATCAAGCAAAGAGACAGTGGAAATAATTTTTTTACGAGTCCTCGCAAGTGTCGTGAAGCCGGCATGTGTGCAAATGTGTGTGTGTGTGTGTGTGCACGGGGGAGTAGGAGAGGAGGGGGGGGATGTGTGTCTGTGTGTGTGTGTTTATGGATTTTTGCTGTTTTTTGGTACTGAGAGTACTTTCTTACGTAAGCCATTTATGTAGGCTCAGTGAACAGCCAGGCTATGTTTTTGTTGGTGACTGCGCTTGTCTGCCTCCCTCCCTCTGTCACACACACACACACACACACACACACACACACAGACACACAAACACATTCTGTCTCCGTAATCTGCCCGTCTGCCTCCCTCTCTCCTGCCCTGTTTACACTGTTAAAACCACCGAGTGTGATATTGGTCGGCCATCGACGGATACACTGTAATTAGCCTTTTTAATTTCCCATTTAGCCTCCCTGACTCCTGAGAGCAGGCCATTCAGCCACTTCCCTGCAGAAATATGTGCACATACAGTAAACTGTGTTCTGCACGGTTGCAGAGGGATTAAAAGTGGGAGCAATATAGGGGGCTGAAACTTTGTCATGTCAAGTTAACCTTAGTATGTTAATTTCTGTGCAAAAAAATCACTCAGACAATTAGAACGTCAGGCTCCGGTGACTTCCAGAAGTCCTTTAATGTTTGACATAACTCCTGTTGTTGTAAAATAAGTTGTTCAGGTCACCGTGACCTGCTCATTTGAGAGGAAACGTGTGATGAGGGACATTTTTTACTTGAACACTTTGTCTTTTTTTCTCTTTTTTTGAAGCCAGATGAAAATCCCTGCCATGTACGAACAGAGCATAAAAGAATATAATCCCAGATTACATTCCGGTCAGTTAAAATTCAGCTGCTAATTTGCAGTGTTTAATTTTGTGATTACATGCTTTTGAGTTGACACTTTGCCCCACTTGTCATCCCAGATTCTCATTAAAACTTTGAAACAGACACGGTTCAAACCTTTCTATGAAAAATACTAAATGTTAGCCCGGTCTAGACAATCTTGAGCTAACTTTTTTTTTTGTCGATCTTGCGTGATTCCAAATGTTCACCTGCCTGTCACTTATACAGCTATCGGCCACAACATTAAAACCACTGACAGGTGAAGTGAATAACATTGATTACCTTGTTACAGTCCTGCTGGGAAACCTTGAGTCCTGCATTCAGGGGGATGTTACTTCCACGCACCTAAACATCGATGCAGACCCCAGCAGGAAAATGCACACTGCCACATCTCAAATCCTGCTTAGGGAACAGCTCAAGGAACACGACAAAAAGTCCAGGCAATTACCCGACCTCCATACACCAGATATCAAACCAGCTGAGCATGTGCCAGAACAAACCGGATCCAAAAATCCTACAGAACATTAAGCAGGTGGTTTAAATGTTGTAGCCACCAACACTGTGACCAAACAGACAGCTCAATAATTTATATAAAACCTCTTCTAGCCTTGTATTGATGACTTTTGCACTATAGGTATTAAGTTTTTTGAATCGTTCCTTGTTTTTTCTGAAAAGCTCAAGATGTTCTCATTAAGGTAAATGATTGTCTACTACTGTAGCGCACTGAGCTCATTGTCACTTGGGAAGAAAAAAATCCAAAGCAAATGTTCTTTAGTCTGCAGCTTGTACCACTAGTTGCATGAAGCCTGGCAACATGCCAGTCACTAGGAACAGCCGGATATGTTCCAGTAAAATGCTAACACAGTAATTGACCTGGTTTTTATAGTTGTACTGACTTTAAACTTTACAGAAACCTGGACAAATGCCAGATAACTCGAATAGCTGACGATAGTAATAGTACTACTTCTATTCTTATTATTATTGATGCCATTTTTTGGATGGTGAGAGATGATAGACCACATTTGTGCTAAGAAAGGTAAATTCCAACTATTTACTACAGTTTAGTCAAATAGACAGCTGGTGTTTTGTTCATACCGGAGATATTTGGTTCTTTTTTTAGATGTAATGGATTGTACAGAGCAGAATGTGTCATTTTATGCATTGCAGCAGGCTTATTCTGCCGAAACAGTCCCGCTCTATTGTCGAGCCATTCCTCAGTGTGGAAGCTCACTGTGTTTTTGTGTAATGGATGCTAAATAGTGTCATGCCATCTCATGCAAGTGGGCATGTGATGGCAGGAAACAGAAGGTCTTTGCATGACTTTGCTGATTCCCCAGGAAATTGTGTGCTCACTTCTGTTTCTGTAATTTTAATATTGCATTTCCACTGCGTCAGTAACACATTTAGCGAGCTAAACAAGGTAAATTATTGCGTGTGTCGCAATGGGAAAACTGGTGGCTTCACCACATTACGAAATGACCAGTTGTTGTTAAAGAAGAAACACATTTTTTCCCCCTTTTTCTCCCATTCAGGATGAAGTGTTTAACTCTCGTATCAACATGGTGGCCTACTTTTTGTGTGTCGCTAAGAGCAAAGACAGCCTCTGTAACTCTTATGTTTAATTCTGCGATTGTCTTTGATGAAGGATTCTGTTTAGACTGCGAACCCCATGGGGAGACATCTGTTGCAAACTTAGCATATATGCTCTACCTGTGAAGGAAACTAGGTTGGGACAACAAGTGTCAAATCTGAGTGTGGGCAGACAGTGGAAAAATTATTTAGTCTTCTAGAGGAGGTACAGAGAAACAGGACTATCAGCCCAAACAAACAAAGCCTTTCTATGCCTCTGACATATTCTTTTGAATGAGAAGAGCCTCTGAATGGCGGCATTATGAGATCACATCGCCGCACTGGATGATGTGAGTGTGGTGATAGTGTGTGTTGTTGCACCCAAATACATTCATCACAGCCGCAAACACCCAAATGGGCAATGAGCTTACTTTTTCCCCGGTCCTCGTCTCTGCATCATAACATTACAGTGTTTTGCAAGTCAGATTCCGTGCCCACATGGAACGAGCGTTATAACAAATAGGACATTGCACCATCGCCACATTATTTAGGGAAATTGGAGAATGAGCACTTAGTATGTCAGGGGAAATTACAGGCGAGGGAATGCACCATCATTTCGCTGTGAGGCCTGCGCACTGGGCTAATCCGCAATCCTCCTCACGTCTGCATGGTGAAATGCTGCCTCTGTTGGGGGAAGCCCAGAGCGGTTGACTTTAAGTGAAACACTGTTATAACAGCACCTACAGTCAACCAGACCAAACGGTAATCACAAATTTTAACGAAGAGACTCACAAGTTGAACAAAGATATGATGACAGGATTGTGAAATAGTTTTTGCAAGAGATGAGGACTCATGTCTCGTGACTGGAACACAAGGGTGACTCAAGTTGCTGTGTTTTTTTTTAGTGATTTTTGACTTGTGTGACATACAGTACAAGCTTTGCATAGCAACCCGTACAAAGTCAGTAACATGTTGTAGATATCATATATCTTTATTTGATTTGACTTGGGTTTCCTCTTCAGATCTGATTCTGTATTTAATCCCAGAGTTTATGACAGTCGTAACCCCCTGAACCCTGCAGCCAATGCTTTATTTTTAGCATGTTCTATGAGACGTGTAAAATAAATGGATTTTGAAGAAAAATCACAATTTTAAGCTTTCAAACAGCATGTCACAGATGAGTAGTACAATGACCATGATTCTTTCTGTGTTACAGTTTCTGGCTCTGATACATGCAGTAATTTTGGCAGTTTTTTTAAAGACAACATGGCTTTTAAACCTGCCAATGTTTCCATATACTTAGAATCTTCAACTAAAGACTAATCACACCACTTTCAGGAAATCAGTTTACCAGATATAAACCTGCTTTTAGCTAGATTACACCTCCAACTAAGGTTGAAATAACTAACATTTACAGAAACAATATCCGATCTACTTTCAAAATCAGCACAGGACACTGGGAGGTTTGTGCTTCTCAAAGGTTAACAGTACGGCCCCATATGAAGGAAAATCTCCTGTATCGGGGGGACACAAGGCCTGTAAAGACAGATCAGGTTTACACTACAGAACCGTTATATTAGACTTTGCTTCTGGGCTTTGTTGGAAGTTTACATGATTGGCAGGCAGCCCTTTGGCTTGTTCTCTTTTACAGCCCGTTTTATGAAATAACTGAGCCACACGGCGCTGCAACAGCAGTTGTGCAATATTTCAGAATGGGAAGCGAAAAGGGAAGCGGCTTCAGTGGCATGTGGCACCTGATCACCACCCCATCCCCACCTCCCAACACACATGCACACACTAACTCAACATGGGTTGTGCAACTTTTATTATGTCAGCTCCGGGCTGAATCTGTGGCAAAGAGACTCAGGACTCCCCACTAGCAGAGCAGACTGGGCAAGTCTATCATTTGGAGATTCCTTTTTGTTTTTCTTCTCTTTGATCTTTTGGGTTTCTTGATGGTTAATTCTAATTTATTGCACACTATCTTTTGAGTCCTCATTTATTGAGATGTTTCCTGGTGAGCGGCACTGGGGTGCCATCATTTCTGTTTGCTTTGTTAAACTTGTTGCTCAGTGAAATTAAGGATCAGAATCATTTTGATGTTAAAATAATCTACCTTTTAGACTCTACAACAGGAATCTGACTGGGCTCCTGTTTCGAGTGTAGTTTTTTGTTCACACTGAGAGTAACAGTGTGTGCCTCCTCTATCACAGTTCACCCTGTCTCTCCTAACTAACAAGTTCACCCTCTCGTGATCAAAGGGGCCTCAAGATTTATCGCTTTAATTTGGCACTGAAAATGGCTGATGGAGGCTGTTACCAAGCGGAGGGCCCCCTGTTAGCACTTAGCTGGCTAACTAGAGTGACGGGCATCTGGCTGGGTGGCTGCCTGGCGGTGTGTACCCTGGATTCTTGTGCTTCCACTTTTTCCTCCCCCCTTTGCCCCACGGTGACCTCACACAACTCCATTCTCCTTGAAGCAAGGCACCATGCAGGCATTTCCTGACAATTTATGTCCTTGTGCCACAAGCAGGGGCATGCCCTGTACTAAAATCCTATCCCTGGCCCATTTAGCACACGCCTCTTGGCCTCCCAGAAGACTGGTTATAGTGTTGCACCAGTGTCTGTGAGGCGGAGTCAGTACTTGTAGTAACCATGCAAGTGTTAAGCTGACTACCCTATTGTAGTTTTTATTGATTGCAGGCTGACATGGAGCTCAAATTCCAAATTTACCACAAATCACTTATATTTCACAGTAGGCCTGCCTTTTTTTTTAAAACTTTTCCAGACAGCCACTGGTGTCAGTTTATTTTTTAACACCCTTAGATGTTCTCCTTTGCAGAAATACACACCTTCCCTCCTGGAGTGTGCACAGTAGAGGTAATGAATGAGGAAAAAATTGGAAATTGTATATTCTCTGCGATTGATTGCTCATTTTCAGTTCATTGCAAATAGATTTTCATAGATTAGGCAAGTTAATTTAGCTCATTAGACACCTGGAATGTGAGAGAACCCCACTGTAAAACAACACTACAGTGTGCTTTTGGGAAATGGCGGGCAGGAATGTAATGTGTGGCCTCAAATGTGTAAAACGTGCAAAAGTGCTTATTTGCTTTGAGCGCTGATATCGGTCTATCAGTGGCACATGATGGAACTGGAGTTGCACTTGTGTGGTCATAAAACTGGCCCAGTTGGTCGCTGCAAGGGCAATCGATGAGGCCAGATCAATAGATGGAAGGAGTCCAATGAAGGTTAGCGGAGCAACCTCGTAGCACGTAAAAAAAATAATAATTACAGAAGCACAACGGATGAATCACAAGTTAAAGAAGCAACAGAGGCTTTATGTGATTAATGCAAATGAGGGACATCAGTGGGGGTGTTGGGGGGGATTCTGTCTACATCTCCAACTACATGTCTTGTTCTCCAAAGGTTAAGTGGTTGCTTTTGCCAGCTAATTCGGCCATATGCTCATCTGTGCATTTGACACCACCGCGCCATACGCTCACACTGCAAATTATGCCTCTTGAATATGCAGCCAATTAAAAAGGACATCGCTCAGCAGCTCGGGTCTATTTAGTCTAAAGTTGTTAAAATGGAAATATATCTTGTGACATCGCAGACGGATCCAGGATGTGCTCGCTTTATAGGTCGCATTACAGTGGCTTATGATCTAGTCACGCTCACTTGTGCAGCGTACCATCTTTTGCATAACTTGTTGCATAAGCACTCTACTGGCAGGCACACTCTGTCATGTACGGTCCGTGTCATTTCTGCTTTTGGTAGGGCTTATTACAGTACAGGCCGTTCCCTAATGTCACTGTGGTTGCAAAACCACACAAGCCATCTCTCCCTGACTTTTTTTTTTCTGTCATCTAAGAATTGGCTTCCTGTTTTCATTGTGTTCTCTTTCTCTCTCTGGAGGTGTCGTAACCCAGGAGGCCGTGCCAAGAACAAACCAAGGTCTAGTCGGGAGAGATCGCTCTGTGCTTGCATTGGAAACAGACACACACCCACACACACCCACACACACACACACACACACACATGCACGCCCATTTCGCACACACACAATATCCAGATGTTAAACAATGTGTGTGTGTGTGTGTGTGTCTGTTTGATGTGTGATGTGTATGGCATGTACAGTGCTCGTTGCCAAGTCATAAAAAGTCGTTTGCCTGAGCCTGAGCTGATGTGCCCTTCAACAGCAGTTTGTGTGTATATATGCAAGCCTCCTGCCTCTCTTTTTATTGTCATACAAGGTTGTACACATTCATAAAGTATAGGTGAACACGACAATCCCCGACCGTAGCTCAGGGGCTGCATATTTGATCTACTTGCATAAACAGGAGCAAAATGTGGTGCAACAAAAAAGTGGATGAGTGCTAACTTTGTGGCTTTGAGTCAAGATTCGGCTCTGCTCTTATCATTTTTGGTATTTTAAGCTGCGTTTCCTGTATTTATTTTGCAGTATATATAACAAGTGTTCCTTTATAGGTATCTAGAAGTTAAAGGAATTCAATTTGCAGACTTGCGAAGAGAATAAAAAGATTGTGAACTCTTAATGGTGCATCATGTGGACTGTCGCAAATAATGGACTCTGTTATTACTGTTGGATTTTTTTCTTCTTGCCAAATTAGCCTACATCAATCATGTATGGGGAAGGAGATGGCACCTTCTGCCACTATTTGCATATTCATTAAATTTGGAGCTGAATCTGACCAGTCTGAAGGCGGATAGATTGACTCATCAAATTATAGAGCTAAATGTACTGTTGGCTAAATTATATAGTACAATGCGCCCATTAATCAATCATATATTGAAATAATATGAATCTAAAAAATATAAAAAAGAAAGAGGTTTAAATAATGAAAGCCTAATCTTCATACAACGCCGTCCAACTTCAAAACAAAACCATTTTCCATGTTGTCAATAAATGTTCTGACATTGATACTCATACAAGTCTAGTTAGAAGTTAGACATCGTACAAGAGATGGAAGGGATTTCTCAGCAAATTACAACAGTTTATATCACAAAGGTTGTGCATGCAAGGGATTTCTGTAATAATAAAGCATAATGAAAACAGTCTTAAATCAATATTCATTCATTCATTCATAGATTAAAGTCCTCTGTATGTAGCATACTTAAGTCAAAGTCTATACCATGATTTGTAGAGCCCTACCAATACACCATCTTCCTAACCCAATACCAGTAATTGATTTTTGACAGTTTGACATCTTTAAGCAGACTAAAACAATATTGTAAGGATTTTTTAATCAATTAGGACTGAGATATGTCCTGAGCAGGACATTTTGTAGCTGAAAAGTAAACTTGTCAGTGCTCTCTGGTGGACAAATTATGGCCTTTGCATTTCTCCACTAACCTCTGCTGTTACTTATCAGCTGATATATTCAGTATATCTGCAATTAGCTCATTTAATTATTGGTTAGTGGTGGTAAAGATTCGCTAAATGTCCCTAAATCCTAACACATCCTTTCTGTTTACTATTTGTTCTTAAAAGATGAGTTCAAAGCCAGACATTTTGGAATGCTGGTGCCCTGCTGAGTGTTTTATTTTAGCTGAAACCATGACAGTAACCAAAATAAAGTCTTCATTTCAGATTCATATAAGCATATGCACATTTTAAAAGTTCAGCAAAAAAGATTTAGTATGTCTAAGAGCACAATACTGTTTGTTGTTGACAGTTCTGAGTGAGTTTTATTTCTTTAATGGCATTTATTTTGTCTCTCTTTGGCCTTAAGATACCTCTTTCCTCGCTCTCTCCGTTTTATACTGCTTTTGTCAAATGTGGAACATGTGTGTTAAAAAAAGGCATCTGCTCTCTTGTTTCTTGTTGTCCAGCTGGTGAGAAGGCCATAGTTTGTGACCAGTGTGGCGCCCAGTTCCAGACAGAAGAATCCCTGGAGGCTCACCGGCAGATCCACACTGGTATGGACGCACACACAGTCAGACATATCATCACGGACATAAACATAAAGATTATACGAGCTTCTCTGCGACATCAACATGTTTGTATCGGCTGTGCAAAAATGGAATGAGCTTTTTTTTAAATGCTGTATTTAAAACAATAAGCACGTTTTGGCAGGTTAGATGATTTAAAAATAGCAAAGCCAGGCATCAAAATAGCCCAAAATATCTACACAAGGGTCAAATTTTAGCTGCGATCCCACTGAAACACATTTCACGTCCCTCCTAATTCAAACCACCAATCTGTTTATTGTGTTTTTTTTCTTTCACCAATTGGCATGCATGCATTGCGGCGCAGTGTGTGTTGTGGTGGTTGTGTAGAGGCTCTGGCTAACTGGAGCCATGGATTGACAGATAGATAGATCACATCATCTTGGATTAGTCCCACTTGCCCTAAATCAAGACAGACCCAACAGTAATCAACAAACCGGGGAAACTTGGCAGGCCAACGTTGTTTATCAGTGTTCAGCTATGAAGATGGGAAGACGAGGATGATCTAGGTGCCAAGATGTAAATAGGAAGAAGTAAATCCCCCTTCAGCAGATGTGAGATGGCCCAGAACAGTTTTACTGCTGGTGATGAACTCTTTAATTCGGGGGAATGGATTGTCTCAAATTACCTCCACTTTGTTATGGAGATGCTTTGGGCATGTTGTAGACGATTCAGTGTGTACCATGTATGTATGAGTGCAAGCTAGCTTTGTGATTTCTGCCTTTTCCGTTCCAGATTTTCACTCCATCCAACATCAATATCAGTCCAGTCCCACGATAATTACACCCTATCATGAGCCAATACTCCTGTCGATGGGACGGTTGATAGAAAATATTGTCACATCATGTTAATCTCATTTTGAAGGAGGAAAAAAAGTAAAACAAGACGCTAAAGCTCGAGTCATGTCTGTCAGTGTATACTTTGTGCATTTTCTCTGTAAAGCAGAGGAGTTTTTATTATACTAGCTGCCAAATTATTGCAAGAACACCAATATTTGTACATGATATAGTCTTAGTGTTGCATGAGAATGGAGTATGTAACTAACCAGTCAGTGTACATAAGACTGCACAGTACTAAAGCAAAATGTTTATTTTTGCTATATTTACACCAGTAGTGAGGGTGAAAATGTAAAGGTATCATAGAAATAAAATTTGGTTTATGTGTCGCCTCAGCCTGACACATATTTACATTTTGCTTTAAATGTGGTGTAAGACAAAATGCAGCAAGTTTCATGACAAGCCAGTCATTAGTTTGTGTTATTTTGCATGCTGAGTTGATCTTTTATACCAATTGCAGCCTGGGAGAAAGCTCATGCGGTGTCTAGAATAGAAAAGGTTCATCCTCAGGGGTCCCTGAATGTGCTCGGCAGGTTTTATGGCCATATACTCGGCAGATTTTGACATTTCTCCTACACATGTAGACACTTTGGCCGAACGGGTGCGTCGGAGGAGAGGCGAGGGCATCACAAACTAACTGATCAGCATCACCATCCTTCAGCCTCGCTCGAGCATGTCAAACAAAATGAGATGAGAGACGAGAGCGCTGCCAAAGCACATTCGGGCCAGAAACAGATCTCCAAAATAGCCACACATTATCATTATCATCATCTTGTGTTTTGTCCTTCATCTGAAGCCATGACCCTCCGGCTCCCAGTAGCAGCTCCCATAAGAGCGCCACACACACACACACACACACACACACACACACACACACACACACACACTCACACTCCTCAACATTTGATAGGGGAAGGTGGGGCGGTGTAGTTAGGCCTTGTGTTGGGGGGGGGGCTACTCCTGAGGGGCATGCCCTCAGCCAATCAGCTCGCTGGAGGTAAAGAAGGGTTAAACGAGGCTAATGATTCAACAGCCATAACAGCGGAAAGGAGCACTCTAAATATAGGCATTCCAGTCTGGAACGAATGGAAGGGGTTGCGGGGGGGCAGCGGCTGCGAGGGCCAGACGTGTCTTCCTGCCAGACAACTGGAGCAGCAGCAGCAGGAGTAATAGTAAAGTAATCATCCATGTGTTGAGCCGCTACGAGGGGTCAGAGTTTGAAAAATGTGTTCTGGTAAAATATGACGAGCCAGTTTAACTGCACCGTCTGATTCTCAGTTTCACTTTTCTTTCCGATCTTATAGCTACTGTACACTTATATCATCACATCCATTGCTTTGGATTTTCACACTTGACTTTTGACATCAGCAATCTGAAGGCCGAGCCCTATTAATTTTTAAAAAAGACTCTCTTGTTTCTTTCACTACTTTCACTCAAAGCCAGCATAAATTGCTTATATATATATGAAGGTTGTTCTCTCAAATGTGAATCACTGAATTGAAAAATGAAGATAATTTTTTTTTTTTTTTTTTAAGTTGGTGTTACATGGTTTAATTATAGACTTAGTACAGCATGAATGGAGTATGTAACACTAGTCAGTGTTCTTAAAATTGCACATTGACAGAACAAACTACAAAATGTTTATTTTGCTCTTTTACACCAATATTGAGGGTGAAAATGTCACATAGAAGACGTCATAGAAACTCCAAATTCAAAAAGGTTCATTTGTCAACTGAGAAACACAAATGTCCTCAGCTAACAGTAGACTGACACATATTTACATTTAGCTTTAAATGTGGTGTAGGACAAAGACATTCATGACAATCCAGTCATCAGTTGGTGGTATTTTGCATGCTCGGTTGATATTTTATACCGATTGCAGCGCTGGACTAAAGCTCATGGAGTGTCTAAAAGAGAAAAGGTTCATCCTCAGGGGTCCCTGAATGTGCTCAGCAGGTTTTGACATTTCTCGTACACATGTAGACACTTTTTCCGAACAGGCCCAACTCTTGACATCAGCAATCTGATAGCCGAGCTCTGTTAATTTTAAATAGACTCTCTTGTTTCTGTCACTACTTCACTTCAAGCCAGCATAAATTGCATATATAGGAAAGTTTTTGTCTCAAACTTCAATAAGTGAAGATAAAATTCTTGTTTTTTTTATGCTGATTTGGCATTTAAAGGGTTAATTCCAGGTCACCCAGAGGGCTGGTATCATTCCCAGAAGGCTATATGTATACTGTTGCCTTGTGTTTCTAAGTGTGCTTGTGTGCGTGATATTACATATGGTGACATTCAAAGGTTAAGTATTATTCATGTGAGCTGAGAGTTGACAGCATTTAGCCAGTTGGTGTGTTTTCAGCACTGAGTGACTGATGAGCTGAGTGAGAGACGTAAACAGCCGAGTCTCTTTCTGTGTCTCTCACTTCAACTTTGTGGAGACTTAATGAAAAATTTTCACTCTCTCTGACTGTTGATGATGGCCTTACCATGTAAAATACCCTGAGATGACACTTGTTATGGTTTACTGCAGTATGAATGGAATAAAACAGAATAACTCAGTTAAGTTTAATTGAATCAGATTGAAATTAGTTGAATTTATTCATCGTCTGCTTTATTATCCAATAAGAGACACTTGTCCAACACAAGATGGAAAACACACGGCTAGTCTGGGGTATGTTTAGTCTGAAACAGTTATAGTGTGCAGTTGCATGCCATATAATAGCTCTTGCACGCTTCAGATTTGCTCTGATGCTGCTTTTCTATAGGAAAACGTACAAAAAGTAACATATACGATGAGAACGAAGAATTTCAACTGCAACGACCTTGTGGACTTTTGTCTGTTTCAGTCCCTTTCCATGCTAGCTAACCTACATTTTGAAGCCCTTAAGCTCCAAGAGTAGCTTATTTGTTATGTTTTGTGTCATGGTGTGTGAAGAATATGTCATCCTCTGTTAGCAAGACTGCTTTTTTTTTATGTCAGTAAAGCATATAAAGGAAAGGAATCTGCACCAGATAAAAAATGCAGCAAAAATTGGACAGCACTGTGTTTAATCAGTTTGAGCTCAAAAACAAATATGTGTTTATTTATACAGCAATTGTGTGTACAGTAACCACGACTCAAAATATCAGAGAGGGCGTGTGGTGGAGGCAGGGGGTTACTGTTGGGCATCAAAGCCAGATTTGATCTCTGCCTGCCTCTTGGCAGTGCTTCAGCCCTTGGCTAATGTTCTCTGATGACAATATTTGGCCTCTGAAACTGTGGCTGTTTCTTGCTGCTTTGAATGGGAACTATTGTGGCATCTCCTCCGTTGGCCCGATCAGCTGCTGTCTGACTCAACCTCTGTCTCTTTCTCACTCTTCTCTGGGTGTTTAGCATGCACACCTCTTCACGTTATCCGACAGAATGCGGTACGTATAGCAAGTCTTTATCCAAAACCATGGGGCGGTTTGGAGGCAGTCGAGGCATTCCTGGACCCGACGTCATTCATAACCGGCAAGCTCCTTTTTGCGTGGGGGTGTTTGATGAAAGGGGGGGGGGTACAGGGCCGGTCAGGATGCCAGGGGAACTAGCAGCAAAACATCATGTGGCTGTTTTTTTTTTTTTTTACCCGCTGAACTCGTGCAAATACACATGCACAAACACACACTGCAAACTGTCGCCTTCTTTGGCAGCGTTGTGCAACACGAACGCACACAAATGAATCCAGGAATGCCTGTGTTCAGGAGCCGAAGTCACTTGTGAGTTGCATTATATCTACTGCCGGCTAATTTCTGTCACATATTTTCCCAAATTGGATGGCATCGGATCAGAGTCTCTCTCTCTCTCGCTCTAAACTGGGACTCGCCTCGGGGCTTTTGTAAGCAAAGAACACAGTCTGTCTGGCTTTTATGGAGCTCTCATCCTTAAAGAAAAACACTGCTGTCATTTAGAGTTGTAGCACATTTACTACTGTCTCTGTCTCATGTCCTCCTACTCTTATGCAATGTATGCACAGATACAAATCATTTTTTTTTCTTTCTTTAAGCCCTGTCCTTGCACTGCTAGCAGCCTTCCCATGCAAACAGTAGATATATTGTAGTTCTTATTTGATGGTAGAGGGATCCATTTCATCATGTGGCTGTCAGGTGATTGACAGTAATGTAATGTACATACTGATATGAAACTACTACACAGTGCTTTTCTTTATTTAGAATTTTCTTTCCAGGCAAGTATGAATTGTAGCCATAGAATAAAGAAGAAAATATTTCTGTCAGTAAACCAATAAATCCAGCTATTTCTAGATAGCTCAGATAGTTCAAATGCATGCAGTAAACTATTTAAGACATCTGTAGTAGCCGATAAAGTAGATACAGCAGAGACCTGATACAGAACTGACATACTGCTTGTTATGGTCCAGCATGTTATCACATCTCATTCGTTTTAGCTACTTCTGACCCAGATAAACACTACACAAGCAGATTTCCTAATACCTAGTGACTTTGCAGTTTCACATTTCTTCCAGTAACACATTTGCTGTGCAAAAGTCCTGGACAGGGGCTAGTATAAGCAAAGACAGGAGCAAAATACCTTTTTTCAGAAACGTCGAAAAGAGATATTAACACACTTTATTTAGATTGTAACTGGATTTTGCATGATGTAATGCCAGTGTGCAGCTCAAACAGAATTCATGAGCATTGATTCAGTATTGTTTCTTGCAAAGAGTGTTAGAACAAAAATAGGACTGCATGATAATGTGCAGTCCCATTGGAATATATATTGCAAATACAAGAATTGTCACCAGAAGACTCGGACGTCTTTTTGGAAAGAAATAGTCATCCTAGAATGATTTTGTAGGAGAGTCTATCTGCACAGAAAATTAAAAAAGTAATTTCAATAAGCTGAAAACTGACTTTTAACTTGGACTTTTATTAAGAGTTAATGTTTGGAGCCTTTCTCATATGGTGTTAAGGCACCGGCAATAGTATTTTGCTTAAGATGGCATTCCGATTTGGCTGTGCATTCATCATACCAATCAGCTGTCATGCTTCGTCTTGTGTGCATAACAAATGCAAGACGCTGCTGACACAATACTTGTTTTCGGTCAACTGAAAGTCTTCCTTTTCAGTGTTTCTCTCCTGTTTCTTTTGCTGTGCACATGTGGAGCCTGCAGGTCAACAAACTCTGTGTCTTTTACATGAAGTTAAAACAAAAGTCAGTGTGTCCAAGAACCCTTAAAATCTGAGTAAGCTGTGTCCTTTCAGACTTCTATTGAGGTTAAACGTTTAAAATGAGAAGCATATATGTTTTGTTTTTGTATCAAGCAGCCATAAAAGTTGTAACATGACGTGTTTTAGTTCAATTGCCTTCGTGTGCATTTACACTTTACGATGCTGAGACGATTTAATGTGCAGCACTAGTCAAAATGCAAAATGACAGACTTGCTATATGAGCAGATGTGCACTCTTTTCCTCTGGGAGCAGACGCAGACACACTGGTTATTCTATTTTAAATCAAAATCAGCATCGAATTTAGCTGCTAATGTTGTCCTTTAATTTATGAGACATAAAAAAATATAGATTTTTTTTCTCTTTCTTTCTTTGTCTCGAACGATAAAGTGAACTGCAGAGCCTACATTATGTGTTATGGAAAGGGCCAGTAAAATTTAAGGAGCTAGTTATTGTTTAATGCAGGGAGTCATTAATGTATTCTGTTTAATACGTTTTGAGAGGACAAGTTACTCAAACAGTTAGAAGTCAGTCTGGCAGGAAGCCTCAGTTGTCCATTACTGCTGTACACTGTCATTTCCTCTTCGTGATCAACTGTAAACTGTTCCCAGAGCTATTTCAATGTGGATTTGGGTCCCACACCATAATATCACATTGTGAAACAGCCGTGCTCATTTAAACACGGCCACTTCCAACGTGACATTTTCAGTTTGCATTTCCAGTAAAGCCTCTCCTCCGTCGGTCTGTACGAGACTCTGAGCTGTTGCTTTTCTATCATCCTGTCTTTATCTCTATACGTCTGCCAGCCATCTTCATCTCTCTCTCTCTCTCTCTCTCTCTCATTTTTTTTTTCTTCTTTTCATTAGATTGTTTTGGTCCCCGTCATAATTTATAGCTTTTGTATTTTATTGGTAAACCTACCACACTCGCATTCCTCTTGATTAAAGTGTAGCTTGGTGCTGAAAAGCAAAAGGTCAGAGAAAGTGGCTCACAAACAACAAAAACGTAAGCAATAAATTGAAGCTACAGTTGGGTTTTTAGTCTGTCTGCACATTAGAAAGATGCAGATTTCACAACTTGGGTGTGCGTATCTCCATAAGTGCACACTTTGTCATTTGCACTGAAATCTGCACATTCAACTGCCAAACTAAGGCCTCATTCAGCCTGTTATTCAGCATGTTTGCTGTGAGTAGCACTAGAAACGACAGGGACTGTGTCTCCCATGTGACTTGTGTAGAAATTAGAGTCCACAAGCCTCGGAAGAATTTGTTGTCCGACTGTTGGTGTTCCTGTTTATACATGAATCATCTCTATGTGTGCATACACACACTAGCACAC
>OMNN01074443.1:0-14706 GCA_900302755.1 Chromis chromis | reverse complement strand
AAATAAGTTTATCTTGGTCTCATCAAACCACAAGACATGCTTCCAGTAATCCATGTCCTTAGTCTGCTTGTCTTCAGCAAACTGTTTGCGGGCTTTCTTGTGCATCATCTTTAGAAGAGGCTTCCTTCTAGGATGACAGCCATGCAGACCAGTTTGATGCATTGTGCGCCGTATGGTCTGAGCACTGACAGGCTGACCCCCCACCCTTTCAACCTTTGCAGCTATGCTAGCAGCACTCATACGTCTATTTTCCAAAGACAACCTCTGGATATGACGCTAAGCACGTGCACTCAGTTTCTTTGGTCGACCATGGTGAGGCCTGTTCTGACTGGAACCTGTCCTGTTAAACTGCTGTATGGTCTTGGACACCATGCTGCTGCTCAGTTTCAGGGTGTTGGCAATCTTCTTATAGCCTAAGCCATCTTTATGTAGAGCAACATTTTTTTTTCAGATCCTCAGAGAGTTCTTTGCCATGAGGTGCCATGTTAAACTTCCAGTGAGCAGTATGAGAGAGTGTGAGAGCGATAACACCAAATTTAACACACCTGCTCCCCATTCAGACCTGAGACCTTGTAACACTAATGATTCACTTGACACTGGGGAGGGAAAATGGCTAATTGGGCCCAATTTGGACATTTTCACTTAGGGGTGTATTCACTTTTGTTGCCAGCGGTTTAGACATTAATGGCCGTGTATTGATTTATTTTGAGGGGACAGTAAATTTACACTGTTACACACGCTGTAGAGTGACTACTTTACATTGTAGCAAAGTGTCATTTCTTCAGTGTTGTCCCATGAAAAGATATAATAAAATATTTGCAGAAATGTGAGGGGTATACTCACTTTTGTGACATACTGTAACTAGAAACTTGCCAGAAGCTTGTTGAAGGCTACCAAACGCGTCTAGTTTAGGTGAAAATGGCCAAAGGACATTTAATCAAATATTAGCATTGATTGGCAGCAGATTTAGTCATATTTCCAGAAGACCTATAACAAATCTATAAAAGAACCAAAATGCATGATTGTTTTTTGTGACAAAGATGCATGCTGTTCAATTATTCCATTTTAGAAAATTAAGAGTTATAGGAGTCAGTGGAAACCCTGCCATGATACACATGGTTTTCACAAGTGTATGCAAACTTTTGATCACAACTGTATCTGTGTGTGCATGCATGCGTGTGTGCATGCTTGTGTGCATTTGTTTTCTTTCGTACCTATGTGGTTGCAAATGTACAATTTAGTAGTAATAAGGTACTTGGGCCAGAGTTGTTTGTAAGGTTGTAATGTAGAGACATAGAGACAGCTCTGTATACGAGTATGCATTCAGTTGTATGCCATACTCATTGCCTTTCTTTGGATGACAACAAGCTCACTCTGGCCCACACTGTGATCATTTTGGCTGTGCTAGCTGTCTGCTCTAAGAGCCAAGAAATACACTATACTTGTATGATCAATTCATTTTTAGAAAATACAAATTTTATATTTTAGAAAACACAACATGGGTAATATTCTGGAAATGCAAACATTTTCCATATTTTATTTTATTTTTACATACTTTTCAAGACCTGGAAATTACTAAAACTATACTTTTCCATGCTGTGTATAAACCCTGTATGTCAGACATTTCATGTTGTCTCAGAGTATTGGACCCTGCTGTGTGTATTTTATCAATTACTGACAGTGCATGTCTAAGGCTTTAGTGAATTATTTGATTGTTTAATGTGGTCTGCAGCTTGAGTGTAAAGTGTCAAGTATCTGACACTGTTGCATTTTGAATGAACTTAGTGCTGACAGTATGCTGAATGGAGGAGTTCACTATCTTTATCAGCTACACTATAGAAAATGAATGTGATACATTCTGTGAGGGTTCACTAGTTTGTATGTTGAGAAAAATGTCTAAGAGAATAGATAAGACTACAAACACATAGGGACACAGAGAAACACAGACACGTGGGCAGTGAGACCATTGTTAAAAAGTAGCCCAGGAGAGCATTATGTTGCCTGGAAAACTCCACGTAACAAGGTCAGAGATAGGAGACTGACACTTCAGCCTTCACCAGTCCCTCACTGAGACTGCTACAGCTGTCCTCTCGCCAGGGAACAAGTCAGGTGAGTAAACACTATCCTCTACTTGCTCATTATTTCTCAGACATCAACACGTACAACTGTGAGGCTGTAACTTTAGTTTCATGTCTTATGCTACGGTAATGCACCTAACCTAAATTTGGTATACATCACACATTAGGGAAACACTCCATGTGCAAACTAAGTAAAAAGTCTGAAGTACAGCCCTGAATCCTCTGTTGCATAACATTTATTCAGACACAGTGTGAGCTGAGAGATCTGACACCGGTGAAAAACAAATCGTATAGTCATTTCAGACAGGACACTTCATCAGATTTTAACCATTTATTTCAGACTAACATGCATGTTATGTTTGGCAGTGACTCTGCTCGAGTGATGCTCTGAAACGATCTGTGCAAGCATGACGCAGACAGTCCCTGAGATCACAAACCCCACAGCAGAGCTTGATATTGACAATGTTTTAAAAAACTGTGGTGAGCACAGAGCGGGCCAAATGAATGAACGCTGAACCTTGTGACTAGCCTGACTCCGTGCCTGTATGAACTAACGCAAAGCTCCATGAAATAGCTGGTGTACAGATGATCAAACATCTGGATTTTTCTTTATTGTTATCAGTCTCTGATTTTTACGGCATTTTTCAATTATATTGTCGGTCTGCTTGCGTGGGAGTTTTCTGGGTGCTCCAGCTTCCTCAGAAGCTGGGTGTGCCCTGCCTTTATTTGAGACTGTGGTGCCTCAACATTTGAGACAGGAGTTGCAGAGAATATATGCATTTGCAACTTCTATGCTACACGCCCACAGGAAGAGCAGGTCATAATTCCTGCCAAGTGTGGTGGCTACCCTACCGTTAAAAGACAGTGAAGTTGCACTGACAAGCTGATGATAGTGGTTGGATGCAAAAATATGTGTTACTAGTGTTACTAGGTGGTTACTAGTGTTACTAGGTGGCCTCTTCAGTTAATGTGCCACAGTGGGCTTCTTAAAATGGCAGTTGCGTTTTAATGATAGAAAAGGTAAAAGTGTACCACAGTATTTCTATCACCTGCTATTGTGTTACTTTTCAACAGTTCACAACATAAAATGTATGCGTCTTTGACAAGAGTTTGATGAGAAGTTCAACACCACTGACATCTTTCCATTCAGAAGCTACCAGTTAGAGGATAAAGACTCAAAAAATCGAGAAGCAGCCTAACTTGGCTCTGTATGATGACATACTTCAGACAAAAATATATAATGTGGTATACAATGCTGGAAAATGGAATTTGTTATCTTTAGATTTAGCTGGACTAGTTGTTTTTTGCCTTTATATGCAAAGGTACCCTAACTGGTTGAAATTTTCTCATCAAACTCTGTGCAAGAAAGTCAGTAAATGGTGTCCCCAAAATTAACAATACCTTTACACAGGATTCCCCACCCTTGCTGCTATGTAATTGTTACGCAACTAGACATGTTTTATTGTCTGTTTTATTTACTATTTCCACAAGGGAACTAATTTTAAAGTGAAGTAAAACAACCAAAGAAGGACCAGTGAGTGAGGCTTCACAGTCATGTTAACATTAGCTAAGTGCAGAGTTGGAATGACTAATAACAACACAAGAAAAGGATTACAACACAGGGAGCTGCACTTGAATGAGTTTTTAGTACTTTTTTCCCTTCGCCACAAGGGAGATGAGATTCAGTACCTTTACTGTGTACTCCTGAGATTTAGTATTGTTTTTCATATAGTCATGTGACTGTGGATAGCCTATGGCTGTTCTAAATTGTATACACTTTCTTTTTACTTAAAGTATGTACTGCAGATGCCGTTACATAGTGTTTACTGTGTCATGCAGTTTGCATATACCTGGGATGTACTATTTTGTTACAATATTGCACCATAAGCTTTGAATGCCACAGTCTGTAGTGTCTCTCAGCAGCTCAAGCTCATTTATACTGAGCAACATGTGTAACATATGTAGCATAACTGCACAGGGGATTGTGGCTCAGATTGGCCAGAGAAGCATGCTGGCTTACATACTGCAAAATCCAACCAGACATCCTCTTTGGCATATTGTATGTTAGAACATACTGAATCTTTTTCTGGCATATTATATTGTATGGAAATATGGATTTTGGAATACGCCCTATCTACATAAGATATCCTGGCTCATTATGTCCTGTGGGAGTGAAGATAATGATGGAACATGTCTTATTCTCCTACTGCAAATAGTTTTCAAAGTCTACACCTCATCATGATCTCCATATAATTCTTAATGTGACCTACTCCATGAGCAAAGCACAAGGTTTTTACAAGTTATCTGATCATTCCACTGTGAATTTTGACTGATGTCTCCCCTTGCTATTCTACATCAGGATGTCAGCTATGCACTGGGAGGCCAGACGACGTCGGAGTGCTCTTGACCGCAGGATGGCCCAGGACAAACAGCAGGTAAAAGTCATGTAGTCCTTCTTTCTGATAAGGAATCCTTTATATAGGGCTAATGCAATGCAATTAATGAATTCTAATGTTAAATAAAAACAACAACAGTTATGGTTTATAAATCAGTTATACAACAATAATGAGTGATGTCATGTGACATTAAATTTACTAGTCCATTTATTCAAGAATTGTACTTGAACACAGTTTTAATTTAAATATACCTTTACTTGAGTACAAACATTTCATATGTATTTTCTGGACAAGATTTACATGACAAGTAAACACTGATCAGCCACAACAATAAAACCACCTCGTTAACATTGTGTAGGTCCCCCTAATGCCACTAAAACAGGTCTGACTTGTTGGGCATAAACGTAGGACCTCTGGGGGTGTCGTGTGACATCTGATTCTGTTTACCAACATGGGCGGAGTGAAAGCGTGACATCGGAGTTCATAGGTCCACATCCTAGACTCTAGGAGCCTCGGAGGCGCTCGGTTACAATCGGCAGCACCTGGTGGCGCCCGGCGGAGACTTGCGCGATTGAAATCAATGAAAGTCAGGACATTTTCATCATTTTATAAAAAACAGGACGGACGGCCAGGACGGGACATGAAAACAGGACATGTCCTGGGAAAACAGGACGTTTGGGTCACCCTATTAATGCACAACATGCAATATGAAACCACAATAACCCAGTCCTTGTTTATTGATTTCAAATCAGTCTTAACTTTTCCGCCCTGTCTGAATGTCCCTCAGCATTTTAATTTACTCTTAGCTCTGACTTGTGGACATATGATCAAAGCTAAGGGTAACATTAGCAACATTGGTCACATAACTCATGACGCTCCTGTTGTTGTTGTGGAGACATTGCAATCAAAAAATAAAAGCAATACACTGGGGGTTTCACTCTTCAAATGCTGGAAGTACATGAAGACTCAGTTTACTTTTGTAGCCAACAGCAGAACATTTGGTGTGCTTTGCTCATGGCCAACACATTTTGGAGTTAGCAGAAGCAGCTCTACAAAGTAAACAAACCTGGTGGACTAAGGCAACGGCTCATTCTGAATAGCTCACCTGGAAGCAGGGGACAGTAAGGAGGACAGGACAAAGTCTGAGCTAGACACACATCACAATGAATCTCATGCTTATTAAAACACATCATGGCAAGTGCTATAACAACAAGACAAGTAAAATAGGACACCAATAATGTACTATAAGCAGCAAAAGAAAACAATGTAAAAGAGTAATCATTCTTTATTGGATTCATATTTCATTTACATGTATCTGTATCTGCACTTGGCTAACATGTAACAAATAATTGCATATCAGCAAAAACATAATGTTGTGCATCCCTTACTACAATATCCACGAACCTCACATTCTATTACCATGGAGAAGAATCCAGTCATAGGCAAGAACCAGAGTAGAACTGAAAAGAATTGCTGCTGAGGCAGCTTATTTGCTGAATTAAACCAAAGTTGAGTCTAAAATAAATAATGAACTGATCGCAACAGTATCATTCCTGGCTTCTGCACACCCTCCGCAACACATGTAGTTTCTATTATTGGATGTTTCTTGCTGATGCATACTTTAGGATACATAATTCAATTCTTCCCAAAACTTTTCCTCCCAAAATTTGTACCTTTAATTTTTTTATCTAAGAATCATATACTAGATTCTTTTTAACTACATCCTTTTCTACAGTTTTGTCTGTTAATTCGAGTTTACCTCTACTTACAGATGCTGCACATGGGTTCTAACACCATCTGCAATGCAACCGAATCAAACAGAACCCAAGAGCAACCAGGTATCGTGATTGTTGACAGAGATTTACTAATGATAGAAAAAAGTCAAGAACATTCTTTACATCCCCCTTTTCCACTACAGGGACTTGCACTACTGTTGTTTTCCCATTAATCAAAGAGCAGCATGTGTAAATCTGATATTTGAATAGAAGAATTTCTCTAAAAGTAACAACAGTAACATTTTTGTATCACTTTCAACACAGAACAGGCTGTAATGAAACAGATAGGCCTTCACGGTCCAGGGTGTTCTCATCAGGAAAGAGGCTGCTGAATGATTCATGAAGTGCTACACAGACTCAGGGTAGCAATAACTTTGGTCCTTACACCATGCGGAAGGTTTCATTTGAACATTTGGATGGAGACAAAATTTCCCGAAGGTCCCCCTCTGGAAATTTTGAGCATCAAACACATTTCCTAACTTCTAGTGAATTTTTATGTATCAGTTTGTGAATGATTCTGTATCTCTGCATCATGGTGGAAATGTCATTATTAATGTAAATTTAAACACAAACCTCAGGCATCAGGTAAGAAATGGAGTTAACATTTTTTTTAGCTCAAGTTCCGAAGCAGGACCAGACCTTGAACACTCCCCTTCCTGTCATATGTATATAAATGTTTACCTGCCCTACAGACGTTGTCATTTGCCATGTCTGGATCCACAAAATGGCATACCTCCCTTCAAGCCTTGGACCAATGTTAAACGTTACGCATCTGCAAGTACCCGAGGGTCTGTGTGATGTAAATTTTTATCTCAACATCATATTATCTAACATAGTCCTTGAGAGTCTTCATAGACCCTCATCTACACCCTCACTTATGGATACAATTGTCCTTATCCTCAGCTTATCTAAAGCAGATGCTTCTCTGACAACATCTCATCATCAGCTGGAATGATATCACCTTCTTCTACAAAGACCAACTGTCCCACCTAGATGTTGCAGCCACATTACCTAGCTTTTTCTCCTATGCCTATCTGTTGGCTGTTGACTCGGAAGTACTTCCTATAAAGGCTTGTGTCAGTGGCATCAGTGTCTTCACAGAATTATTCACAGGTTCTACCAACTCTCAGTTGTCAGTACTTATTAAAGGCCTTTAGCCGATTAAATACCTCCATCAACCTCTCACTGTCTCTCATTATCTTCTGATCTCCTCTCCCACTGCAGCATCACAGACTGTTCCAAATACATCCAAACATCTGGTGTGCACTTTGGAATCTATGTTTTTGTTATCTTTTTTGGTTTCCTTTAGTGCTTAGAGTCAATCAATCAATCAATCAATCAATCAATCAACTTTAATTTGTAAAGCGCTTAATCACATCTACAGACATTTCGAAGCGCTTTCACAAGAAAAGATAGAACCCAACAGTCAACTAACTACTCAACTAACGTCTGCTGCTGTTTCAAATCCTTGGCAAAACTTGAAATATTCTGCATGTGTTTCTCTTTCTCTTTCACTCTCTTTCTCTCCCTTTCCCTCTCGCTTGGCTATGCTCGCCCTCTCTCCTGTCACTCTGGTCCTGTGTGTGAGTGATTATTACAGGAATTGGAGACAGCTGCGGGGATTGGGCTCACATGTTCACAATCTCCCATATCCATAAAAGCTTGGCTCACTCCTCCACTCTCTGCCAGACCATAGACCTTGATACCCTGTTTCCCTGGCGGTCCCCAACCTTTCTCCTGCCTGCCTTCCCCAATCCGCTGTTGCCTGACTGCCCTGCATCAGTGACAGACTCACCACTATGGGCCACCCCGCAGTCAGTGTGACTCGTCCGAGCACCCAGTCGCGTCCCAGCAATTCCACACACTGCCCTGCCACACACTGCCCTGCCCGCAGCCTGCTTGAGCCTGCCGCTGGTCCCGCTCCGGTGTTTCCCCCAGCCTTCGCCAGCTCCAGCTCGTCTCATCAGACTCCGATCCCCTGAGCCTGGTGGCTTCCTTTAGTTTTATTTCCCCGTCCCATGAGTATCCCCGTTTTGTTAGTCTAGCTTAGTTAATTCATATTAGTTTACCTTAGATTTCCTCTCTGTTGTTTATTTAGAGTTCTTTCTAGATTTTTGTAGTTTCGTCCCTTTTTTGAATTTGGTTTGGTTTACTCCTGTTCTGTTTATTTCCCCTAAGTTTAGGTTCCCCATTCTGTATTAGTTTGTGTTACTTTCTTTGTTAATAAAAACCTTTCATGTATTCAAAACCAGTCTCCGCTTGGTCCTGTGTCTGCACCTCTGTTCCAGCACCTGCTGCGACAGCGTGGTAGGTTGCTAGCCAGGAGACTGGTCAACTGGTTGTTATTGTTGTCTCCTGAAGCAAAATGGATTAACATGCATATAGTGCAACTAGAGGAGAAAGCCACCTAAAAAAAAAAGTCTATGGCAGGCTTATACCTGCAGCCTACATCCTGTGTATCACACTACTATCCCTGTTGTTCTTGCACTTTAGAATGTTCCTTATTGTCCAATATTGTCCAATATTGTCTCTACCATCTTATTTTATGGCCACTCCTTAGTCAATGGAGCAGCTTTGACGTCTTCCAGCCAATGTTTCAAAACCCTGAGTAAACCCGCAAGTTGTTAGTCTTTCAGAGTTTCAGAGTTCACTCCAACCCTCAAGGTCTGCACAATGATCAGTTATCTCTCCATTCTAAGGTGGGCTTTTTGGCGGTCTGCTGACCCAGGAGCTGCCGACCCTAAATTAAGTCTTCCCCACGCCGCAGTCACTTACCAGGCTTCTCATCAAAATTACATTTTTATTCTCACCTAAAAAACAATCTCATTGATTGTGTGATATTGCTTACAAAATAGAGGTAAAATTTTAAGCTGAATATTAGTAGCAGTAGTTTATAATGCCTACCAGCTGTTTGTTCTCGTTTTGCTGCGCCCCTCCCTACCCCTCTTCTGTCTCTCCTCTTTTTTTTTAATGTAGAGTTCTGCGGACCTGTGATCTGTCGCTAATCCATAACGAAGTCATCCCCACACCATAGACACATACTTTACTGTTCATCAACAGCACACTTATATTTTCTTTTAATAAACAATTGTGAGTGTAGTGGAGTTAATAATTCCACTTGCCATCACATGCAATATTTTGCCTTGTTTATAATATAATATAATGTATTATTAATTTCCCACTGGGACAGGGTGTCATGTCAGCGCCATCTGCTAGGCCCCGGCAGACTTGAGGTGTGTGCCTCACATTGTATTGTCAGTTTGCTATATCCTGTCCCTGTGGTGGGTTCAGCTACGCTCAAATGCTGAATAAGTTTGTTTTAGTAGCAAAATTGTAGCTTTTGCGGGTGTTATGCTATGTTAAAATTTGTGCAAAATGCTTTTGTGAGAATATCGGTTTGTTTGCAGAGTAATTTGCGAGCTCACCACGTTGTCAGTGACTTTGCTAGCTTAATTGTAACTTTTCTTAAATTTCCATCGGGATCAATAAAGTACCTATCTATCTATCTATCTATCTATCTATCTATCTATCTATCTATCTATCTATCTATCTATCTATCTATCTATGGTGTGTATTTTGTGTATGGTTGATTGTTCTGTTTGTATCGTTTGTCTGTTCTCCATCTGCTATCCTGCTATCCCCACCCCAACCCCTCCTGCTATTCCCCCACACCCCTCATCCCCACTCTCACTCCAGCTGGTCGAGGCAGATGGCCGCCTTCCCTGAGCCTGGTTCTGTCTGATATATTGTGAATTGGCACTCTTTAAATAAATTTGAATTGAATTGAATTGAATTGAATTGAACTGAAACTGAAATTGAATTAAATTGAAAAAGAAAATATTTTAAAGGTTAAAGAAAAAAAAAGGAAAATTACAGTATAAAGTGAGTTTGAAAGGTGACATTTTGTACATGCAGCTTTTCTTTTGGTACATTTAATTGTTTACTGGGATATACATTTTTCTTGAGTTCTTGGGGATATTGTTTTATCTGTGGATGGGCATTAGTTTTTTGTTAAGTGTAAAACAAATAGTTAAAGGGGACTTTTTTAGTTTTGTGTGTGTGTGTGCCTACATTATTCCCTTTCACATATTAGGTTTTGAGTTTTTGCTTTTCAATAACAATGGATGAATTAAACTTGTCCGGTATTGGCAGGGGTCAAAAATTGTGGTTTAGCCCATCATTACAGATGGTTAGATGGGTGGGCCGAGTTTATTTGATTTAAATATCAATTCAAATCGTGTTGGGTTTGTTTATTATTGTTATTTTGATTGAGTAGACCAGTTGCACTGTTTTGTGCTTTTTGTTGTTAGTTTAGGTGTAGGTGTTTTACAATTGTGTGTAACTGGTCTAATCAGCAAGTATAATAAATATCCCCTTTTGTTCAGTGTTTCAGGTCTGTTATGAGTTTCTTTGATCAGTAGAGTTGGTGCTGTTAAGTTCTGTTCTTCTTGAGTGGGAGGAGTCTGTTAAGGTGTATCTAAATAATCGGAAGATTCAGTTATGTGACCAGGAAGAAGAAGTTCTGAGCAAGGTGTAAGGGAGAGCATGTGATGTTGTTAAAGATGGGCTGCGTATACTCGAATAACACTTCAGTGACTCTGACGTCTTTTATGCCCCTGGTTGACTTTTATGACACAAAACAGTCCTCCAGTGAGACTGTTGTTGACTGCTGGATTAGGCTTAATAAAGCCAAAGACACTGCTGTTGTGGTACTAACAAGACAAGGCAAGACTCTTGACAACTCCTTTAGAGAAGTGACAGTCATGTGCATCACCTACTGCCCTGATCCATAACTGTCTCTAGTCTTCAGCTGCAAGCTGCTTGAGTGGACTGCCTCCTATGGTCAAGTGCAGTTGGATCAACCGCTGTAAAAAGTACCTTCATCAATGTCAGTCTACATGCCCAGCCGATACCTTGTGTCCCACCCAGGCTGTGGGAGTTCTGCACAACCAAGTTCAGGCGGCCAGGTGATCCCTTCTGTTCCGCAACCAGCTGCTGTCGGTAGACCTTTGTCAAGTGAAGGTCAGTCTCTCGAAAATGTTGTCGCTCTTCTGGAGCACTTACTGCATTAGGAATCCTCTCAGCATTAGAGACCATGTAGACCAAGACACAGCACTCCCATGAGGGTTTGGGGTCCATTTATCATTTGTAGTAGTGGCAACCAAGATACTGCAACCCACTGTTAGAATAAACGTTTGTGCTACTGCTTCCAAACTGCTGGTCATCAAACAGTGACTTGTACTCTCGCCCCAATTCCCGACTCACCAGCTATTTGATCTAGTGCACCTACTCAGCAGGAAAACTCTCCTTGTTCTGCACTTGAGGGCTTTGACATTATCTATCTATATGTGAATGACAAAACTGACAATGTGAAGTGCACGGTGACTAGGACTGTTCAAGGGACTGACACTGGCAGGGAGAAACTTGTCACTGTTGACTGAAATACCCTCCACACAGACCTACCAGTTCAGTTATCCTTGACTAAGGACTGCAAGACATTGACATTGACTTGGGCCATCTGTCTCCATTCTGGAAGGCGAAGTTGGCTTCTCTGTTACCCAAGTATGGGGCCATCTTCTCTCATTGTAGTCTGGACTGTGGGAAAGCCAAAGTCTTTGTTCACTGCATCTGGCTGAGAGACAGCAGACTCTTTAGACTGAAGGCTGTCTCCTTCTCACTACAAGACACTGCCTTTGGCTTTGAAAAGAGGAATGGAGCAATGGGGCATCATAAGGAAGTCTTTGAGTGAGTACACATCATCGCTCATCCTAGTATGAAAGAAAAACAGAGATTTGGGTTAGATTGCATGGATTTTTGTTGGCTGAATGCATGCATGATAAATTATGTACACCCCCTGAATCACCATCCAATGCTTTGGTTACCCTGAGAGGGAACGCCTTCTTTTCAACCATGAACTTAACCTCGGGATACTACAATGTATAGGTCCATGAAGAGGACAGAAAGTTTACTGCATTCACCTCTCATTTTGGGCTGTAGAAATAAAACAGGCTTCCGCAGGGTCTCTGCAATAGCCCAACAACATTCATGAAAATGATCGTGGCCATCTTTGGAGATCAAAACTTCTTGAGCCTCCTACATGACATCCTTCTCTTTCCTCCCAATGAACAAGTGGCTCCGCAAAGGCTGGAGAAGGTGTTGAGAGGTTAAAGATGCACAACCTTAAGCTTGTTCCCAAAAAGTGGCACTTCATGCAGTCATCTGTCAAGTTCTTGGGGTACACTGTGACCAAAAGTAAGTACATTCCTGGCCCTAAGAATGTAGTCACTGATGCCCTCAGTTGTGAGCCTTTCGTACAGCCAAGTATGCTCCATCGCTGCTCAAAGGTCCCTTATGGTGCACTCTTGGAGGAAGCAAATGCCTTAAACTCTGACTGTGTGCAAGATGTTTTTCATCATTCCTGTGATTC
The DNA here is from genome assembly GCA_900302755.1 of Chromis chromis. Classification (NCBI taxonomy): domain Eukaryota; kingdom Metazoa; phylum Chordata; class Actinopteri; family Pomacentridae; genus Chromis; species Chromis chromis. Next base: position 2,030 of record OMNN01074443.1, on the reverse strand, counting down.
TCAAGTCCTGCTACAGGTGCATCATCAAGGAACAGTGATTTCCAGTGATGCCAGGTCACAGGCCCCAGATTTATGCATCTCCCTGCAGGCAGTGTCAAGCCTTCCTCTTGCCTCAGCTTGTGTAGTCCATTCAACCTCATGAGCTGTCTGAAGGTTGCCCTCTGCTATGGGACAAGCTGATAGCTATGCAGCATGCTGATCCCGTTTGAGCCATGTACTTCAGTTTGTGAAGCGTCAGAGGCGTCCATCGTGACGAGAAAATGTGCACATGAACCAACTGATGTTTTACGGCTCATTGGACATTGGGAAAAGCTCACTGTCAGATCAGGTGTGCTGATCTGTCAGTTCTGTCAGATTGACCACGCCCCCCGCCGCCCGCTGGTCTTTTCAGGAGAGAGTCCCAGGTGTGTGACAGCATGAATGCTCCTTCGTCCGAGTTCATGGTTGTATTCCCCCGTTTTCTGACTGAACTGACAGATCTGTCAGATTGACCACGCCCATGAAGAACACCACATAAAGACACGTCACAGCGATCAGCTGACACCTCTGAGGAAGACTGAAGTTGTCAGTCAAAACATGTCAGGTAAAAGAACATCTCCTACATTCTTTGTCTGAAAAAAAGAAACCTGAGAGTAATATTCGGAGTAGACAAAATGAACTTGCTGGAATTAGGATCTGAGGGTGCGGGTGTGTATGGTTATGTGGAGAAGGTCAAAAAGGTACGGAGGGACGAGGTTGTGGATGGCCTTGAAAGTTAGAAGTAATATTTTGTACTGGATGCGAAATGGAATAGGGAGCTAGTGGAGCTGTTCCAGGATGGCTGTGATGTGACAGAAAGATAGGGTTCTGGTGATAATACGCGCTGAAGAATTTTGCACAAGTTGAAGCTTGTGAAGGGTTTTCTGGGGGAGACCAAACGGAAGAGAGTTGCAGTAGCCAAGCCGAGAAGTGACTAGACTGTGGACCAGTATGGCAGCGGTATGAGGTGTGAGGGAGGGGCATAGACGGTTGATGCTGCAGAGTTAAAATAGGCAGACCGGGTGATGTTGATGTAAGATGTGAAGGAGAGTGTGTTGTCGAGGACACCCAGACTCTTAACCTGAGGGGAGAGACAGATGGGAGAGATGTCAATGGATAGAGTGAAACTGTAGGATTTGGTTATGGTGGATTTAGTTCCAAAAAGAAGCATTTCGGTTTTATTGCTGTTTAATTTAAGGAAATTGGATGTGAACCAGGATTTGATCTCAAGAAGGCAGTCAGAAAGGGATGAAGGAGGAAGGGTGGAGTTCAGTTTAGTTGACATATAGAGCTGGGTGTCATCCGCGTAGCAATGGAAGTGAATGTGATGTTTTTGAATGATGTGACCGAGGGGGGGTAGTCGGCCTACTATCACCTGAAAAACATTTCTAGAATCAAAGGACTAATGTCTCAGCAGGACCTGGAAAAAGTTGTCCATGCATTTGTCTTCAGTAGGCTTGATTATTGTAACGGTGTCCTTACAGGTCTACCTAAAAAATTAATCAGAAAATTGCAGCTAATTCAGAACTCTGCTGCTCGAGTCCTCACAAAGACCAAAAAAGTGGACCACATCACTCCTGTTCTGAGGTTTTTACACTGGCTGCCTGTCCATCAGAGGATAGATTTTAAAATACTGTTGCTGGTCTACAAAGCTCTAAATGGTCCAAAATACATCAGTGACCTCCTGACTCAGTGTGAACCTGCCAGACCACTCAGGTCATCGGGATCAGGTCTTTTATCGGTTCCCAGAGTTGGTACCAAACATGGAGAAGCTGCGTTCAGCTTCTATGCTCCACACATCTGGAACAAACTCCCTGAAGACGGTAGATCAGCCAAAACTTTGTGCACGTTTAAATCGAGACTCAAGACTCACCTGTTCTCAGCTGCCTTTGACTAAGTTATATTATCAATGATTTTAAGTCCTATTTCTAACTGAAACTCTGCACTATCATTTTTTATGTTTAAACCTTAAAATGTCCTTATATTTTATTTATTTTAATTTTAATCTTATT
>OMNN01074433.1:3031-22979 GCA_900302755.1 Chromis chromis | reverse complement strand
CAGTGTCCCTTTAAAGCATGAACCCCATTACAAAGTTGTAAAGCAGTAGCACATTTCTGTTCTGATGAAGCCTCTTGGATGAGAGGTGAAACGTCTTGGAGCTAACTCAAGCAAGTCCAGATGCTACGATTGAAACTACGAGGATAACCATGACCTGGATGACTGAGAATCTTCACAGACATACATCAACACAACAACCGATACCTGCACAAATAGCCTCTAATAATCCAAATACGTTTGTTTTCACTAATGAACATTTGACTACTTCAATCACATTCACAGTAGCAGAGTTCCATCATAATAAAGCCCTAGTCTGCGTAAGTCTTCATATTAACATTGCTAACATTTGATTATTATTCATCAAACTCAAAATGCATGGCCAAAAGTATGTTGTTACACAGACATTACATCCATGTGTGATTGTTCAGAGTGTTATTCCAAAACCAGGCTGCTTTACCAGCCTCCACTCCTCTGGTTTAATAAGGCTCTCGAATATGGTTATGAAACTGGTCACAGGGATTTACTTCCATCTGTCCACAGGAGCATCACTGGGGTCCTGCTCTGATGTTTGGCAGTAAGGCCTATCTCATAGTTCCAGTTTATCCCAAAGGTGGAGGATGGAGTTGAGGTTTGTCCTCTTTGCAAACTAGTTAAGTTCTCCCACAGCAGACTGGGAAGGGCATTTCTTGGATGTGGTTTTGGCACAGTAGAGCTGCAACAATTGCAACTCTACTCGATCGTTGCCAATTAGTTGACAACTACTGAATCAATCGCCAACTATTTTTATAATCAATTGTAATAATAGTAATAATCTAACCTTTATTGATCCCCTTGGGGAAATTCCTTCTCTGCATTTGACCCATCCTATTCAAAGTTAACCTTAACTATACATACTAGGAGCAGTGGGCTGCCGTGGTGCAGCGCCCGGGGAGCAGTCAGGGGTTAAGGGCCTTGCTCAAGGGCCCACAGTGGTGGTTACTGGGACAAGCGGTCGCTCTCACTTTCCACCTCAACCTCTTGCCAGTCCGGGGACTCGAACCGGCGAGCCACCGCTTCACAAACCACTAGACTGCCACTGCCCCCAATTAATTTACTAGTGTTTTTTTTTTTTTTTTAGGAAAACAGTTAAAATTTACAGCTTCCAGTGAAATTTGAATGTTTTCAGTTTTTTGTCTAATCCTCTATGACACTGTCTCTGTATTGTAGATAAAACAAGACATTTGAGGACACCATCTTGGGCTTTAGGTAACACTAATCAACATTTTTCACAGTTTTCTGTCATTCTATAGACCCATAAACTGATACATTTTTGAGAAAATAATCTGAAATAATCATAATTTGCAGCCGTACTGCACAAGGATTAATGTTGAAACAGAAAAGGGACAAATACAAGCTGGACCAACTTTATCGCATCACGTTTTTGTTACTATATGACAACCAGACTCCAAGTGATATACCACAGAAATAAAACCACAGCACATGATGAAAATTTAAATATTTCAGATGAGGAAAACGTATTTTTTTTACGCCTTTGTGAGGGAACGAGGGAGATTAGAAAGAGGTCATCAGATTGTCACCTTCATACAGCGGTGGGAGAAATGAGGGGAAAACACTGTGCACCTCCTCACCATTTTGATGCGGCTCCATCACATTTTTCCAGGCCAGTAACGACGACGTTGTCATCGGCGAGCAGGTGCAGAGCAGGTGCAAGACACCCGACAACATGTGTCACCTTGACGTCGAACTGTTGTCACGTGCCAAATGATGCGGTTCTCCCAGTGGTGCCCTAAAGGTTAAAGAGGTGAAAGTGCCTTTGAGCAAAGCAAGTAAGTGCTGGGTTTATTGTTATTTTCCCATAAAGTGAATGCAAGTCAAACAAATGTCCTCTGAACTGATGGAAACACAACAGTGCGTGTTCCAGTTTTCAATATGTGTTTCTGACCGTGACATGTGTTTCTCTTGGGTCGTATATACGTCTCATATTTCACGGTAACTTTATGGATTTATTCATGTTCATATCTGATACCCTGATATACCCGTGTGTCTTTGTATCACTGTCCTGCGTGGTGTGTGTTTGTTCATAGCTGCCATATTATTACCATGGATGAGTGACCTTCACAGGGTCATGTCACGCTCAGTAAAACCCTCCATGCTGGAACCGTGCACAGTTTTCAGCCCTCTGCTCCCTCTGTCAGACTGGCACGAATATCATGTTTCCTCACAATGGAGCTTCGAGAATCACAACAGCTTTATGTTACACACTGAGGTCTTGCAGACTCACATGACAGTGTGGTTCAGCATTGGGTCTGTGGTATAAATAGGCTCTGCCTGATTATATGATTCAAAAGTATTAAATTTACTCCAGCATGCCTTAAAAATAACCAGGAAGAATAGACTGGGGAGATTATCAGACTACATCAACTACAGAGGAACAGTACTGATGTATCTTTAAAGGAAAATGATTCATGGGACTTACCAGTAAACTTTCACCCTCTAAAGGTCATGACATTGTGCACTAGGTAAGGGCCCATGATACACTGATCAGTCACTTTAAAACCACTGACAGGTGTAGAAAATAATGAATTATCTGGTTACAAAGGCACCTATCAAGGGATGGGATATATTAGGCTGAAGGATCAATAACATAAGTCATCTCAGGGCACTTCACAAAGTAAGGTGAAGACCTTACAATATTATGATAAAGAGAGAAACCTAATGAATCCAAAGATTTCTTTGGAGCAAGTTCTTTGGTGACAGAGGAAAGACAAAAAACTAACCTTTCACAGGAAGAAACCTCCAGCAGAACCGGGCTCAGGGAGGGCAGACATCTGGCTTGACCAGGTGGGGTGAGGGTAAAGATGAGGGAGAAAAGGGACAAACAAATGCATAAGAGAACAATAAACACTTGTGAGGTTGATGAGGCCAACTACAGATCGAAAAAATGTAGCTTCACAGCCACAGCTACCTGCAGAAAGAACAAAACACAAACTACAGAAGAGAGAAGATGAAAAGTTAGTGACATGCAATAGTGGTATATAAATGTATGGAGAGAAAAGAGGCGCTAAGTGCATTATGGTAACTTCCCCAGCCGTCTAGGCCTATGGCAGCATAACGAAGGGAGGGTTTAGGGTCAGCTGAGCAGCCCTAACTATAAGCTTTTTAAAAGTAGAGAGGGTGTCTGCCTCTCAAACCCAAACTGGAAGTTGGTTCCACAGTGGGAGAGCCTGAAAACTTCTGGATGTTGACATGATGAAAGCAGGAAAAGTAGGCAAGCATAAGGATCTGAGCAACTTTGACAAGGAAGGTTCAAATTGTGATGGATGATGGGGTAAGAGCATCTCCAAAATAGCAGGTGTTCCTTATATGCAGCGGTTACCAAAAGGAGTCCCAAGAAGGACAAGTGGTAAACTGGTGACAGGGCCATGGCTGCCTAAGGCTCACTAATGCATGTGGCAAGCAAAGGCCAGCCCATGTGGTCCGATCCCAAAGTGCTTAAACGTAATGCTGGCAGAAAGGTGTCAAAACACACAGTGCATCACAGCTTGCTGTGTATGGGGCTGCAGAGCCGCAGACCAGTCAGAGTCCTCATGCTGACCCCTGTTCACTGCTTAAAGCACCTACAATAGACATGTGAACATCAGAATTGAAGCATTGGAAGAAGGTGCCCGGTCTGATGAAGCATGTTTTCTTGGATGTCACCGCCGGGTTCATCGTTTAACCTGGGCAAGAGAAGGCAGGATGGAAGAAGGCAAGGCAGCAGAGGCAGTGTGATGCTCTGGGCAATGGGTCCTGACATTCATTTGGATGTTACTTTGACACGTACCACCTACCTAAACGTTGTTGCAGACCACATATACATCTTCATGGCTGTGGTATTGCCTGATGGAAGTGGCCTTTAGTAGCAGGATAATGCTCCCTGCCACACTGCAAAAGCGGTTCAGGTATATTTTGTGGAAAATGGCAAAAAGTTTAAGGTGTTGACTTGGCCTTTAAAATCCCCAGATCTCATTTCAATTGAGCAAAAGATCCAATCCCGTTTATGGAGGCCCCACCTCGCAACATCCTGGACTTTAGGGATCTGCTGCTAACATCTTGGTGCCTGATACCACAGGACACCTTGATATAACATTCTAATCACCAACTTTAGAGGTGCTTGTTGCCCTTGGATGGAGACAATCTAGCACTTCATGTTTCCCGTCTAAGCCTCAGCATCATGCTTATCGCATACAAAACTGGTATTGATTTTCTAATGTAATTCTTATACAATAAGAGTATAAGACAGAATAAGAGTATTTCCCAGCATGTGATGAGATTGATGCAATTTATGTGCAAATATGTTACAGAGGAGCAGCCACAGGAATTCTTTTTGGGTCATTTTATGAAAGACATTACAGCAAAACTATTAAAATCATATATATTTGGAAGAGATTGCATCACAAAAGGGGTTTCAGAAATATTTCCCCTTGAAAATGAGGAGAAAATAAAGACAGAATCTTAAAAAGCAAGCAATTTTCTCTGTTAAATGATGAAAACAGATGGACTGTCTTCTCATGAGTCAGAATGAGGTCGTCGAGAGTTCTCAAATGATATAAAAAACACAAACTACATTAAGAAACTGTCCCACTGGTGAAGCTATGCATTATTCAGTTATATTTATCAGCACACCTTTGCTTCAAGGCACATTTTAGTGAAGGTAAACTGAAACAAAATATTCACAACCATCATGTTTTTTAACGATTTCATCACTCCAGTAAATGGAAATATTCTAATGTTGGATACATTTCTCTTTTTGTGTGTTTAGAAACTTCTGTGGATCTGGACTGTGGTGCATTGAAGAGCCACCGGTGCATCTGGCAGAGAGTAAGTGGTCAATTAATCCTGACTAAATGAGGCGTTTGCATGATTTTACGAGTGATACTAAACTGGTAAAATACGCTTTTGAAAATTTAAATCCTCTTCACGAGTTGCTGTTGTTCCCTCCGCTCCCGCTGCAACTGGCACGGACTTGTGGATTTATTTTAATGTGACTTTTCATTAAGCGTGATTCATTTGCGTCTGCGGTGAGACTGTGGCGCCGGGCCACCTGTCCCCTCACCTCAACACTCATCTCAGCTCTCCTCCATTCGACCCTGGGACCCGAGCTGACAGAGCGGCAGCGTCGTGCCGAGACGCAGAAGACAGAGAGGCCGAGACAGAGCAGAGATAAACAGAGAGAGTGTGTAATCTATCTGCAGCTGTTGGGCTGCTGGACAGGGTGCTGCTGCTATAACATCCTTAATCTGACTGGCAAGGCCTGATGCTGATCTGACAGCTCCTGCTGATGTACTGTGGCGGGAAGAGATAGGCACTACACTTACTCACTCACACATACACTCACACACACATGTACCTTTATTTTTTCACCGTTCTGAAGACTTATTATTACTTATTATAGGTTATTATGCTACAAATATTAAGCATCAGTATTCCAACATAAACAGCAAAATAAGTTCTAACTCCCCTTTAGATGAAAACATACTGGTTTTCTGATTCAATGCATCTGTCAGTGCCTTCAAACTATTCCAAAATGATTCAAGTAATAACTGTGTTAAAGTGTCGAAATTATCATAGGTCAGATAAAACATACATATTGACTCGTAATAGGAAATAGGAAACATAAAATGATGTGCCACTTCAACTTTATGAACTCCAAAACCCACCAGCAGATTTAAAAGGCATGTCATGTTTAAAAAATTGACAAAATTACACAATTTGTCAGAGCCAGAAACTCTAAAAACAGAAAGGATTGTATGTATATGTAGAGTCTCGATTTTTTTTTTTGTGGCATTGGTAATACCTGTGAGAACCTGGAAAATGTTTTACATGTTAATTCTGGGTTTTTACATTTTAGTAAAATATACAATAAAACTAATTTAACTTTAATTTTTTCTTTTTTTTTAAATGATATATTCGATTTTATCTGTGTCAAAGTTCTCTCTACTTCTAGCCATGGTTGCTCGGTTTCCATAGAGGTGCAGGACTTTATATTGCAGTGAAAAATGAGCCCGCAGTGAGTAAAAATGTGACAGGAGCAAAAAAAACGGCCAGGAGCTGCATGGAGTTCAGAAAGTCAAATGTTTTATTGACCCACCCTCCCCGGCCTCGTCCTCTGTTGACTTGTCTGTTGCTCTGTAACATCATCTGACTTCCACCTTTGGAGACAAGCGTCATAATTCCTGCGACCACTCAGGGGTTTTGTCACTTGAAAGTAAACAAAACATTTTTGGGGGTCATTTGCTGAAGTGACTGATGAAGCTGTTTTTCTTGGGAGGACAGTTTGCTTTACTTAAAGGGACACTCCGCCAAGTTTACCTGTCAGGTTGACTTCTTAGACTGAAAAAACTACTGTGCAGTGTCCTCTGTGGCTGTAGGAAAGCTTTTCAAATCTGACATATGATGATGTGATACAGTGTGATAAAAAAAAGTATTAAAAGGTACCCCACCTACTTTGTTAAGGCTGAAGGCAGTAACCATGGCCTAAACATTTAAAAAATATATGTTCCAACTACAAGAATCACTCCTTAAGAACCTCTTTAGTGGCCATTATCGACTCCACATTAGGTACTTCTGACCTGCCCTAAAACACTACTGAGTGGGTCTTGTAACCGTTTTTCTGCCATCTCGGTCTTCTCGTCGAGCCACAGTCTCCTCTCTTTATCATTGCTGTCTTCAACGTAAAATCTAGCATATAGGCGAACCTAACAAACCCTTCATTGTTCTATTTGCTCATATAACTGGGTTTACATCCAGCAATTACTTTGTTTTGGTGCACTTTGAGTTAAATTTGCAGTCAAAGCTATGAGATCCTACCCAGAATGGAAACCGAAAGGCTGAAAGGGCCAAGTATGAGGCTGTTCCTGTAAATGTTTGCACCACCTCCCTTCTGCCCAAAGTTCCTGCAGTGGAAAACCACCTAATGCTGTAAAAAAAGAAAGAGCAAAAAGTTCTGTCTTGTCTGTGGGTTTATCACTGTGGATGAATCCTTACAAGTTATCCATTGGATCATTATTAATGTATAACACCATTGGTTTCCCCTGGTCACTGGTGAGGGGATTTTATTATTATTATTACCAGGGAGCGCCCTCATAAGTAGCTATATAAGTAGAAACATGCGTTTGCAGGCTGTGACAGGTGTCCCAGCGCCGTCCACACTCCTCCACTGGGTCCATGAATAATGCAGAGCTCACATTTTCATACCACTTCCTCTTCCCTCCTCGCATCCCTCTTTCTCCTCCTCCTCCCTTTGCACCGTAGTAAAAATAGAACCGTGGACCTGCAAGCTTTCGCTCTTGTGTTTACACCATCATGACCGTCCCCACTGCTCCCTCTCTCTCCTGACAGTAGGGTTAATACTCTCATTCATCTCGGCCCTGTTCTCTCTATCCTCCACGGGAGCCAGAGAGCAGGAACAAGAGGAGAGGTTGTCGGGCCAGACTGGGAGCAGATAGAAGGTCCTCAGGTAGCATATAGATGCCTCATCTCCATATCTTTATTATGTGTCTCGTAAAAATAGCCCCGCTAAGGCCTCTGCCGCTCGCCTCCTCTCGCCTCCCACTCCTCCTCTGCATGCACTCAGTCTCAGCTCAGGGGAAATGAGGAGCTCCTCTGCCAGACATTAAATGCACAAACTAGGATGCACAGACAGAAAAATGAGATGCCTTCTCCTGCTCTGTGGATGCAAAGCACTAATAACATTTTTGTCAGTGCGGGGATAGAGCCGTCGGGGATGTAAGATGTGCAGAAAAAACCCTTGTAAGCTCACTTTATGTAGGTTTTTGTTTAGTAAATGGAGCGTAGCCGCCTTTTTAGGTAGCTATTAGTCAGATTAATTTATATCTTGCTTCATGCTTCAGCTGATAATTACATTTTTTCAGTCGTTTCTAGTGTTTTTGAGCAAAAACAGCCAAAACCAACCTTTTTTCCCCCCACTGAGCAACTTGCAAGATCAACAAGTGCTTTAATGTTGGAAATAAATGGATAAATCTACCACATGTACAGCATAATAATGGCACATTCATACTGTGCACAGTCCCTGATGGATAAATAAATAAGCATTGCAATTCTAGTTTAGCAACTGTGACTCTGCACAGCAGGCTCGTGAAGCTGTGGATTTCTTCATATCTTAAAGTACATGGAGCTTTACTAAGAGAAAAATAGTCTGTTTACAAAGAAGGTTTGTGATTTTCTCATCACTTTTTAAAAACCAGCGACTAAGGTGTGGATTAAACTACGTGCTGTTCTGCTCTAACATAAGCCTTAAACAACAGCATGGTTATTATTACTTCCAAGACCAAGAGTATGTATCATTAGCTAACTGCATTAGCATGTGGGGTGACGGGTTGCATGGTGGAGCAGTGGTTAACATTGTGGCCTCACAGCAGCAAGGTCCGGCGTGGGTTTTCTCCAGATGCTTCTAGACCTCATCCCACATGCATTGGTAGGTCAACTGGTGATTCTAAATTGGCTGTAGGTGTGTGGGCGTTCACAGTGGTTTGATCCCCACCTCTTGCCCTTTGTCAGCTGGGATAGGCTGCAGCCCCCCACAACCCTCTACAGGATACAGCAGGTATAATTAATGGATGGATGGTTAATAGAAGACGTTCCACGGACACGGTGCTTACAAGCCTGGTGTTGCCACTTTCATTGATTATAATGGAAGCGTAGTGATGCAGCAACTGCTTCGCAAATGTACATCAGACGTTTAGTGAAGTCACAGGTTAAGGCTGTGTTGACCCATCAATCCACCCCCAACCTCCTTCCTATGCTCATGTTGTGCTCTCATCGAAATCACTACAATGTTCGGTCTCTTAAAAGTAAACATGTTGTTTAGGGTTTCATCTGGTTGCTGTTTTTCTGAGGAGCAGTGTTAAGTTTGCAGCTGATCCTGATATGCGCATTAGTTTGAGTCATTTGATTTGTTGTAGTGTAGTTTTATCCAACAAAAACTGAAAAATAATTTAGTTAATGGAATCATTTTTCTAATTTTTAGCATGCATTTTTTATTTTTATGTCTTCTAAGCATTTTGACACCATGTTTACTGTCAGCTTTTTTGTTTAAAGCTAGTTAATATGGTTATAGGTGTCATTCTTGCACTGTTATACTTGTTCACACACAGTGTCCGTGTTACATCTTGCCACTTTTCTTTTTTACTATCAGTTTCCATTGAGAAAATGTGTACGAAAACAGCATCTATAGTAAACATCTGTTATTTCTATGTGAAAGAAACAATCAAAGACTCATTTTTTCTTTCTTGTACCACCCCACTACGTATTTATCCCAGTAATAACGAGCTGTCCCGTAATACAAAAACAAAGCTTCTTTCATTTCCATTTCTTCGGCGCGGATCATCAATGCTGCATCATTGCTTTTTCACATGATTACAGAAGAGGCATCTGGAGATGGAGGTTTCAACCAATTCACAGATTTAATTAGATAGATAGAAAGCTGCAGATAATGAAATCTGAATGACTGTTATTTCAATAGATTTGATGGTCGCTGCCTGAAACCATCAGTAAAGCTGCTTTTGATGTTTCTGTCAAAGCCTCAACGGTTATCATGAATTTTGAATGTCGTTATTATAAACTGCATACGTGCTACAAAGCTTGACAGGTATAGAACCAGCAACTGAAGGTGGTTTAGCGAAATTAATTTATATTTAATGCTTCTGTCTTCATTTTCTGCCTTTTTCATGAGTTATTTATCACTTATCACAAGATTTGATATAATAAATGATGAGATATTTATACTGTGGAAGAATAAAACAGCTTTTGCACAGCAGGGAACATCCGTCTAGTTAGTGAATGCTAACAGCAAAAGTGGAAAATTAATATATGGATACACTCCATTGATATATGTCTTCTCACGTGTTCTTCTCCACTCTTTTAAAGGTCACGGCGGAAACTAGGAGGAAATGGATGGAGCTGACAAAACGAGGGGATCCTAACATTTCGAACATCGTCCTACATGCTTCATAAGGAACGGAGGTATTTGTTACGCCGACGCCCCTCCCACCACAGGCTTTCCCCCCTGACGCAAGCGTTTTCCAAAGAGTGAATGTCAAACTTTGATTCGGGTACCGAGTCGAGTTGTTTGTGTGCTGAACAGATAGAGGAGTGTAAACCTCTGTCGGTCTGCCACCGTTTGAACCGGTGAGTCGGTTCAAAAAGCAGAGAGAGGTTTGATAGACATGGGAAAGAGAGAGAGCGCCCAAATTTCATGGTTTGGTAGCTTTCAAGGTGACAGCATGCTGAAAAGCTGTACGTCAAACTGTGTGATTATATGTGGTGTGTTGGGTATTGCTGAGTAGTAGTCCTGTCACAGCTCATATAGTGGTGCACCTCATTGCTTAGCCCACTTTTATTACATTTATTAAAGTTTATATTGAGTATAAAATGAGTTTTCCAGCAAAACAACTTGGCTTTTTCAGAATATATATTCATAACGTATATTTTAATAGTGTTTATTCTAACATGACAGCAGCTGTATAAGGGGAAATTCTACATTTTTCATATCTCTGTGTGCCTGAATGTGACATAAATTTACAAAAGTTGAATTTATTGTGTTCCACTTGTAATTTGAATGCAACCCATGTAATCTTACCCTAAACTCCTCTATAGCTCAGTGTGATCATTTGGTTTTCCTCCACCGCTTCAGTGTTTGACAACATCACAGGTGACTTCAAATTTCCCGTCATAAAAAGACTGAGAGACAGATGCATTTTAAAGAGGCTTGCAAACAGACTCGTCAGCTTAATCATGGTGCTGAATGCAAAATATCTTCCACGTGTTACTTCTCAGACCGTAATTAACTGTCTAGCCGTTGTCGCTAGTTTACTCCATTATCCGTCAATTAAGAGAGCAGCACCGGCCTGGGTTACGGTGAGGGCAGCAAGGATGGCAATGCATCAGTGGCTGCATGTTATAAACAACTCATACCGGAGTGCAAGAAAGTGCAATTTGTGTTTTTACTACACTGCACAATTTGGAGAAAATGTGATTTTTCTAATAAATACTAATATTTGATTTCCAATATGTTTTTTGTAAAGTCAAGCTTCAGTTCAGTATTCACTGTGTAATAGATGTAAAACATGATGGAGCGTTACCACATGAGATACCGTCAAATGGGTGACATTTACACAAGTAGGACGGCCTAACTTTGTAAAGCCAACGTTTTAAACCCCGGCAAAATGCAAAATGTACAAAATGTGGCCATTAAATGAGATGATATGCGATACATGGCTCACAATACCAATACTATCACACGATACTGCGATAATCGATATATTGCAAGACTATCACATAACGATACATCACGATATCTGTGTACTTTACTTTTGCGAGGCAGTTCTTGCATATGGCATAGTCTTTGTCCAGCTTGCTTGTTCCCTCCATGTTGCCAAAGCTCAAATGGGTCCACACTTTGGACTTAAACGTGGATGGGGCGTCTCTTACGGTAGCGTTGCTGTCCGCCATTATACCTGTACAAACTCTTCTTGGGCCAATGCATTTCCGCTCAAGTCTTCCTCATTCATATGATAAACGCCACCGTGTGGAGTCATTAAGTAGTGACGCTGGGGAAATGGCAGCTGGCAGGGGGATCTGGCAGGGTTTAGAGCGCCTTATTATATTAATTAAATTATACATATTTGCTGCCAGCGTATCAATACTCATATTGCACAAGGAGGGATGACAATATATCGCTGTATCAATATTTTGTCCCACTCCGAGCTGGAAGCAAAAAACTAAACCTCAGCTCCTGTTCAATTTTGTCCAAACTTGGAATAAATTTGGTATTTATAAGTCTCATTAATCTGACCTGTCACAGTCTCTGCCATCATTGCAGTCATTTTTATGGACATTTCAGCTTGTAATAGATGTGAAATTGCAACTGAACAAGAAAGGCGTTTTGTCATTTCGGCCCCACAAAACTGTGTCTTGTTTTTGGATCAACACTAGTGCTGAAATGTAGAAAAAAGGGTTTCGCAAATCGCTTTACACAACTCCAAGTACGTGGCTTGTGCGTGTCTATGGCTTAATGTGGCTGCATGCAGCGCTGTTTAGAAGCGATATGGAAATGCTGCTACATCTGACTATTGCTGTTGTGACTTTTGCAAAAATGGATGCCTATTCAGAGATGAAGCGAACACACTCAGATGCTGCCAGATTAACTGAAAGGAAGCATGTCTGAAAGGAGCTTAATGCATACAAATCATTGTAAAGATGTGGTTATATAATAGGACTTAGGGCACAGAGCTTTCATACTGTATATCAAACCCTTATTGTGCTCTAAGTGTGAGCTACTTTCTTTGTTCCTAATTGTAAAAAACAACTGTTAATAGAAATGTCGCGCCTGTTGGTTTTTCCTTTAAGCTATTATAAAATTATTCCAGACGTGTCTCTGTGTGTATTACCGCACTTTGCTTGTTGTCAGGGCTTAAATTGCTATAAACTGTGTTCCATAGAGCAGGCAGGCCTTTGAAAACTATCCCATTATTCAGTCCGTGCACCCACACCGCAAATGACTGCTTCCCATATTTGTGTTGAAATACTTCGCCGGCTGACACCGCTGCCGGCTCACAGAGCTCATTCTTTGTAATTATCACTGTTAATCTAAAGCTTCTTTTCTCCTCTCACATCTGTTTAGTTTTGATTGAACTGATACAGCAGTTTTCTCTTTTAAAAGGTGCGCAACTTTTACTTTGTGTTTAGTATAAAGCTGATTAATGACTCGTTAAAGCTCATCCATGTCACTCGAAGGTAAAATCTCTTTAAAAACGAAAAGATGTCGAATCGAACGCGCGCAATTTCGCGGTTCTTTGCACAGGATTCGCCGCGATGTCTCCTTAATAGACGTGATTATGCTCAGGGTTTTTGGTATGTGGGTGGTGTATGTGCATTGTGATAAATCTGACACAAACAACAGATGTGCTGCTTACTCAAGTTTATCTTGGCTTTATAGCGGAGTGACAAGAATTACTGAGGCCCAATTTAGTGCAAAGAAAAATATTTTATAGTGTACTTATTCTACATGGAGGAACAGATGGGCGACAGATTAAAGTGCCTCTCCGGTTCTTGATTAAACCACTAAAAACTCATCTCTGTGCTTCAGAGTTACATATTTAGAAGTTTCCTGCATTTAAATGAAACATTTCTGCCTTAAAATGCACTGAAAAGAAGAGATTTGTTGGATCAACTTACATGAATTGGTAACGTATAGTTGAATTAAGTTTGTCCAAACTGAGTTAACAAGTAATATTATTGCTTTTGCTACAGACTTCTCTCAATAGAACAGTTTGCATTGCTGTAATTTAGTTTTAAGGAAAATCAACTTGAGGTTTTCAAGCCTAAATATTAGCTTTACCCAAATGTAAACTGTAAAACCTGATTTTCTTTTCAGATTTGTTTTTTCCCCCCTTTCCTTTACTTTGTAATGCAACTGAAAGAAAACAGTGGTTGAGGTGCAGCAGAAAAATCTGAAGAAAAAGAGCAGTAAACCTAAATTTTGTGCTTTTGTCAACATTAGAAAACCAATTTAAAGGGAAAAAGAGAAATTTAAAGTTGATAAAATTCACAAAAGTAAAAGGCCACCGCCAAAGCAGAAAGATTTTTTTTAGATGTAACTATACATCGTTGCTTCCTTCCTCCAATCGCTGCAGCTCAAGCACACCAGCTCACCTACGACTCTGCTCAAATTGTGATATTGGATTAATTCTGCCAGACATGTTTGAATCAAAAGGTTATTGATAACAGATGAAATAGATGCGTAAATCTGCCCAGAGCAGGCTGTCCTTAAAAACTGAGTGACCGTGCAAGAAATGGACTATTAAGTTGAGGCCTTGAAAGCAAATATTCACCACCATGCCGGACATGTTCAAACTAGGAACCAATTGTGAAGAAGAAGAATCGTACAGAAAACCCATCCCTGCAAGCCGACAGGATTGGTTCTTTAGGTTTGTTGCTTATGAATTAGTACACTACAGTTTTAATGAAGAAATGCTTAACCATGGCGCAAGTTGTAATATTGGATTAATTCAGCCAGACATGTTTGAACCAAAAGGTTATTGAAAAGCACAAATCATTAGGAAATGGTTTCAAAATCCATCATTAAGAAATGTAAAAGAATATGGAACATGCTTAAATCTGCCTAGACCATCTTTATAAACTGAGTGACTGTACAAGAAAAAGACCACTTAGTTGAGGCCAACAAGACACCTATAAAAATAATGCATTGCTTTTATATAGCACTTTTCTAGACACTCAAAGACGCTTTACATTGCATTATTCATTCACTCCATACTCGATGGTGGTAAACTACGTATGTAGCCACAGCTGCCGTGGGGTAGACTGACGGAAGCGAGGCTGCTAATCTGCTCCA
The DNA here is from genome assembly GCA_900302755.1 of Chromis chromis. Classification (NCBI taxonomy): domain Eukaryota; kingdom Metazoa; phylum Chordata; class Actinopteri; family Pomacentridae; genus Chromis; species Chromis chromis. The sequence continues at coordinate 8,566 of OMNN01074433.1, read as the reverse complement.
TCGGCCCCTCCGACCACCACCAACCACTCACTCTCACACTGCATTCACCCAGGCTTCCTAGTGTTCCCTCACAGTCTCCCATCCAGGTACTGACCAGGCCCTACCTCGCTTAGCTTCCGAGATCTGACAGGATCGGGCATCCACAAGGCGGTATGGCCATATGACTCCCTTGAAAGAGGTACAAGCAAGTATTCACCACCATGCCAGACATGTTCAAACTAGAAAGAAGAAGAATAATCATACAGAAAACCCATCCTGCAAGCTGACAGGATTGGTTCTTTAGGTTTGTTACATACAAAACCTTGGACATCTCAGTATATGTTTTTGAGACTGTCATTGGTAGACTCCAGTTTCATTGAAGAAATGCTCAGTCATGACGTTGACTGCTTATTTCCCTCATGATATGTCACCCAGCATCTAAAAAACACCATATGGTCTCTTAACACCAACTTTATTTTTGCCAGAGGGACCCTTTAAAATGAAAGGAAGCCACTCTTCCATGGTTGTTTGCACAGGATTGGCCGTGTCGCCTCCTTAACAGACATTACTATGCACACAGTTTTTGGTATGTGGGCGGTGTATGTGCATTGTGATAAATGTGGCACAAACAACAGATGTGCCGCTTACTCAAGTTTATCTTGTTGTTGTAGCAGAGTGACAAGGATTACTGAGGCCTCTCGCTGAAGTGCCAGAAAAAGCATTTTATAGTGTGCTTATACTCCGTGGAGGTTCAGACGGGTGACAAATTAAAGGAAAAACCAACATAAAGTGTCTTAGTAAGGTGTTGGACTATCATGAGTCTCCAGAACAGCTTCGGTACACCTTGGCATTGATTCTCCAGATCTCTGAACTCTACAGGAGGGATTGAACACCATTCTTCCAAAAGATATTCCTTCATTTGATGTTTTGATGATGGTGGACGAGAGCGAAGTTTAACACGTCGGTCCAAAGTTTCGCATAGGTGTTCGATCGGGACGAGATCTAGTGATTGTGTCTATCTATAGGATTGAGTCCTATAGATGGGGACATCCAGAAAGACAGCATTCCAAAAAAAATTTTTCATTAGTCAGAACAACTTTGTATTGGTTTGTGGTGACCATTCTCTCTGAAAGGACAAGTGGACCCAAAAAATACCAGCAAATACACAGCATAACAGAACCACTAAATCCCCTCAATGCAATGGTCAAGGTTCAAGTTTTTCCTTTAATTTGTCATCTGCATGTTACATAATGTATTTCCAATCTACTACAGTAACTGTACACCAAAAACGCTTGAATAGATATGTCATTTAACATGTTGCCTCAGGGAGACTAACTAGTTAGAGTTCACTAACTGTGTTTTCTATACAGTCTGCATTGCCCATACCTCTACTTCCACTTGTTTTGGCCTTTTTATCCTTTTCAGCACAAGTTTCACAGCGTACAAATGGCAAATCGATTCCATTTGGTTTGACTTAAGAACGTGTTGGGGAAACTGTGAGATTTCTGTGTTGGTACTCGGCAGTCTTGTGTAATTATTCAGTCATAAGGTTTAAAATTGGGTTTGCAGCATGGCTGAACGATTTTGGGAAGAATATCTAATTGTGATTTTTCCGGCAGATATTGCTTTTGAGATTGGATTTTTATTTTATTGTTTTGTTTGTTTTAAAGAAATGGTGAGACACATTTGAAAGAGCATTACCACAACAGATACTCTAGATATACTAGAGTAGATATACTACTCTAGGTAGAAGAGTAGAAGATCAGTTTGACCAAATATGCACCATCATGTAACTGGTTTGTATTATTCTATCAAAGCATGGTTGTATCATTGAAGACCATGTGTTTATATCAATAAACCTAGAAAATTTCAGGATTCTAGCTACATTGTTTCTCAAGTTATGGCACTTCGAACATTGCTCCAGAGCATGATACTGCCACCACCATGCCCAGCAAATATCAACAAGACCCCAGCTCCTATAAGTCTTTTTAACTCAAAAACTAATGTTAGCTACGACCCCAGATTTTACACATGTATTACTCAATAACATACGTGTGCACAGAAAAAAACAGACATATGAGATGGTCAGGTGTACATTTTTTGTTTTTAATTTGGTGAATTTAGGTGGAATGTCCCCATGTTTCCTAAACTGCAGCAATTTTAACCTTAAGTCGACTCATTTTTCAGGCCTAATTTGGAAACAGACTTTTAGCAGAATATCTGGCCTTCAAACTGGGGTCTTGGAGTTTGAAAGATCTGGGGAGTACACCCGGCAATAATATCACAAAAACACACTGCCGAGTTGCATTGTGGGAATTGCAGCTGGCTTTGGAGCTCGACCCACATACGAGGAATGAAAAATGTGGATATCCTACACTCTACTTCATCAATTCTGGCTAAATGCAGCATTAATTAGTAGAATGTTCCTTTGTAAGTGCAATATATTTGCATCGAATGGGGCTGGCATTGGTTTTAATCTCCAAACGCCACCAGATGATCTGCTACAGTCTTGACTTGGAAGCAGCTGCAATGGAGGGTTCTGACACTATGATCAAGTGTGTCACAGTTATGGTAAAACGAGAAGTTTACTGTGCTGAAGTTTTGATGAATGCAGCTCTGAACCATTTGGTGTGAAATCTCGTCCTCGGATGTGTGATCTTTGCGTTTCCTTCGCTTCACATCGTAAAAATAGTCTGCAGTCCACAAAGTAATGCGTCATTAAACGCAGGACAGATGAGAGGACTTCTTGCCATCTGTGTACACGGCAGATAAGAGGCGAGGATGCTTGTAACGCTAACATTGTTTATAGACTTGGGTGACTTATGTTATCAGTTGGAGGACATAAAGCACCCAGATAGCCCCGGGGGGTCGACGGAGGCAGGCTTACCCACGGAGTTTGCATCAAGGGGCTGAATTCCAAAGCAGTGTCATCCCTGCCTGCCTGCCTGCCTGGGTTTGGATGGATCGTCTCTGCAGCAGGAGCAGCTGGCACTGGGCCTCAGGACGGGGGACTATCCTCCTCCTTGTCCCTTTATTATTCCTCTCGCCTCTCTCAGGACTGAAGACTAATGGAAAGAAAAGGGAAGGGAGGGGAGTGCATCGAGGACAAGCACAGAGATACTGGCAGGGAGAGGAGAGGGAAAAGAGATGCATTGTATTGAAATGTGCCTCTAATTTCTACCTATTTACATACATAAGACGGCAGAACATTAGAAACACCTCTGAAATAATTTAGTGCAAAATCAACACACTCAAAGATGTGAATTATGAATATTTTGCACATTTAAAAACTCTGTGCAACATCAATTTGTCTACATATACAAGAATCTATGCAATATAAATTAAAAAATTGTGCAATATTAGTACTTCTCTATCAGTATTTCTACTCATGAAAGAACCTGTGCAGTATTATTAATACATGCAATATTGTTATTTTCCACATCTAGAAGAATTTGGACAATCAGAACCAGTACTTATGTATATTTTAGGTTTTATTTCTTAAATGTTTCTCCTTTGCTGCTATAAAAATGCAAATTTCACCCTTGTGGGATTAATAAAGGCTTATTATCGAATGTGATGCAGTTCAGTATAACAGTCATTATAACCTCCAAAACTTAATTAACATGACATTGACAAAAAAACCTAAACAATATAGACATAATAAAAGTATTTGATTGCATTAGCAGCGTGTATTTTCAAACAGTATGTCTTCACTTTTAATATTACTTATTTAAAATCTGTCCAATATTAGAACTTCTCTATCAGTATTTCTACTCATGACAGAACTTGTCCATCCATCCATCCATCCATCCATTATCCATCCACCGCTTAATCCTCTGTAGGATCGCGGGGGGGCTGGAGCCTATCCCAGCCGACTCGGGCGAAGGCAGGGGACACCCTGGACAGGTCACCAGTCTATCACAGGGCTACACATAGAGACAGATAACCAAGCACACTCTCATTCACACCTAAAGACAATTTAGAATCATCGATTAACCTCAGCATGTTTTTGGACTGTGGGAGGAAGCTGGAGAACCCGGTAAGAACATGCAAACTCCACACAGAAAGATCCCAGGCGTCCTAACCGGGACACGAACCGGGGATCTTCTAGCTGTGAGGCAACGGTGCTAACCACCGAGCCACCGTGCAGCCCCATGACAGAAATTGTGCAATACCAATTTGTCTACATATACAAGAATCTGTGCAATATAGATAAAATTTGTGCAATATTATCACTTCTCTATCAGTATTTCTATGTGCAATATTGTTATTTTCGCATCCAGAGGAATTTGGACAATCCGAAATAGTACTTATATTTTTATACTGAATGTTTGCATGGTTCCCTTTGCTGCTGTAACAATGCAAATGTCCCCACTGTGGGATTATTAAAGGCTTATGTGATGCAGTTCAGTATAAACGTAATTATAACCTCCAAAACTAAATTAACATGACGAAAAACCCTAAACAATACGAGCATAATAAGAGTATCTGATTGCATTACACTGAGGAGATGTACCTAATAAATTGGCCATGCTGTGTATTTTCAAACAGTATGTTCTTACTTTTACTATTACAAGAAAAAAGCCTTTCAAGACGAGCACCAGAAACGTCTCCACCTGAGGGAAAACAGCCTCCCCATTAGCCAGTTCAGACGTATTAGGAGAATTTGCACTAAACAAATCGATTCTGAAAAACAAGCAGACGAACCGGAATATAGATCCAAGGAAAGAGGGTACAAAGGATATTGGATAAAAGCTGCTCCAGTCAGGTTCAGCGCCGTATTACAGGAAGAGTGCCGTCTTAAAAAAACCCCAGTAAGAACTCCAAATAATGGTCCCTCTGCTATTTATAATATGCAGCTCTCGGGAAAGATTTGGAGGAAATTATACAGAAACACCGGAATATTCTGAGCTCTGATCCATTACCTTAAAACAAATTCAAACATTTACATAACCTTATTGTTTTCATGTAATCTAATCAGCATCTAATGCTTTTAGGTGAAACTATCCAACATTCTATCAAACAGTTTTCTTGCTGCTACTAGCTCTAACATCTACCGACATTCACATGATGGGTTTAGTTGAAAATCCAAACACTGCAGCACCACTGTGGACACATTTTGGTTTTAAAGCTGATGATAAAGGAGTCAATTTAGACTTAGACTTAGACTGAACTTTATTGATCCCTTTGGGATGACTCCCTCAGGGAAATTTAAGTTTCCAGCAGCATAGACAAAATAAAAAGTAACAAGTAACAAAAAGTAACCAATAGAAAAATAGAATAAAATAAGAAATAGAACACTCTTATTTAGAAAATATACAGAATATGCATAGGAAATGCAAAATATACAAAACATGACTAGAAATACAAAATATGCATGGAGTGAAAAGAAAATTGTTATTGCACAATGATTATTATTATTGCGATTATTGCACTATGGGTGAGGTTATTGCACATACAAGTGAAAGTGTCCATGTGTTATTGCACATTGAAATATTGAAAAAAATACTACTCTATGTCCACACCAATGTCAAAATCAAACCTACACCCTTGAAT
>OMNN01074429.1:0-11342 GCA_900302755.1 Chromis chromis | reverse complement strand
GTTGTACAGGGGTTTGGCGATCCTTGAGAAGTCCTGCACATAGGTTCGATAGTAGCTCAGGAATCCCAACAGCTGTCGGACCTCTCCAACTGTTTGTGGTCTTTTGTGTTTGAGCGCCTGTACTGCCTCGATGTCTTTGGGATCCACTTTCACACCATCTGCGGACACCAAGCGCCCCACATATCGAACCTCCTTGCGGAACAACTCGCACTTCTCAGGCTTCAGTTTCACACCATGTTGCTGTAAAGCTTGTAGCACTTTGCGCAGCACTTGGAGAAGCATAGCACGTCATCAAGGTAGGGGATGCAGCACTCGTCACGCAGTGTGTCGAGCATCTCCTCCATGCTCCGTTGAAAAGCTGCTGGCGCATTTGACAGCCCGAAGGGTATTCTTACCCACTCGTAGAGACCCCACGGCGTGGTGAATGCGGTCAGGTACCTTGATCCTTCTGCGATGAAACCCTGGTGATATGCCTTCCCCTGATCCAGGATCGAAAACCAGCTGTAGCCCCCAAGCGAGTCTGTGAGGTCTTGGATTCGGGGAAGCGGGTGACGATCTGGCACAGTTTTGTTGTTTAGAAGGCGATAATCGATACACAAACGTAGGGTTCCATCCTTTTTTCTCACACAGATGACAGGGGCTGCATAGGGAGACTGCGATTTTATAATCCATCCTTTGACTAATAGTTCTTGGACATACTCTTTCACTTCCCGGTAAAGAGGCTTTGGGATGGAGGCATAGGCCCTTTGGACTGGTGTGTCATCTTTGAGTCTGATTTCCATCTGTAGCGAGGGAATGCATCCTATGTCGCTACTGTCACAGGAGAACGCCTGACACTCTTCCTTCAGTACTTTTTCTACTGCCTGTTGCTGGTCTGGACTCAGGTGACTCAGATCGACTGGTGGTAACCAGGGCTCAGTAGAGGGGACATTAGGAGAGGTGGTTTTGTTCACCTCCATGGCTGTTACTGTGACTGGCATGGTTTGAGTTTTGGGCAGCTCTGCCGTGTCTGGCTCTATCACTTTAGCAACATGCTGGATGGTGCCTAGGGTTGTTCTTTTTGGCAGGATTACTTCATGTTTTGAGTGGTTGGAAATGGGGATCTTCACGAAAGGTCTCTGAGTATTATTGATCTCTAAGAGTCCTTCTCCAACACTCAGGTGTCTTAAAGCAACATTGTCTTCTGCAGGTTCATAAAGTACAAGGGGATCTGCAATATCAAAGTTCTGGGGTACCCTGCACCAAACTTGTACTGCTTTACCGGCTGGAATATTTACATTGTCCTTGCCAACTCTTACTGTGGCTGGGTCACAGTCATAGCTTTGTGGCACTTGGATAAAGTTAACCATGGCTACGACTTGCTCCTCATCCATACCAAAAGCTCTGCGTAGGAGGCTAAACAATGTGGCATTAGCAGCTTCATCTGATTCTTGGTTTTGAATAATTGCTCCTAACACATTAGCTCCAACTAGTGGCTGGGGAAGTGACAGCTTACTTACAAGGAAGGGGGCCTGTACAGTAAGATTTGGATCTTCATGACCGGTGAGAGTGACTGTGAGTTCAACCCACCCGTCATAGGGAACGGCTTGGCCATTGACTGCATAAACCTCTAGTCCATCATTCAAAAGCTCCTGCAGTGGTCTCACTGGGTAGCTGGGAATGTGTGTCTTGGCCCACTGTCTGTCTACTATGCTCACTTGTGAACCAGAGTCAAATAATACTGTCACGGGATAACCATTAATCAAACATTTCAGGAGACTTTTCTTACCGACTAGGGGAACTTTGCGGCTCGCGGTGCTTTGACAGGAGGATGCATGCGATTTATTCCTGTTGCGTTTGGCTTGTTTCCTAGTCTGTTTACTGCGCTGTATGGTGGGTGGTTTGACAGGGTTGGCAGAGGCGGGCTTTACTGGCTGGGACTGGGGCTCTGTCCTGGTCTCTGGCTGTCCCTCGACAGAGACCGATCCCAGTTTCCCTGGAACTTGGTCCGCTTTAAGCATCCAACTGCTCTGTGTCCTGCCTCACCACACACAAAACAATGACTACAGTCCTGTGAGTTCTGTTCAGTGCACTTTGGGCAAAGGGCTGTTCTCTTGAAGGGGGTTGTAGGTCGGTTGGCTGAAGGTTGGGGGATGTTACTGGAAGGTGGCAGTGGAGGAGGAGGACGTGGGCGGGTATGAGAAGGAACTTGGACTGGTGGAGTTGGGGAGAAGTGGTAGGGATTTGTAGCTTTGAGTTCCATTAAACTGGCCATCATATTTGTCAAAGTCTCTACTTGGGCAGTCAGTTGTTTAATTGTTTGAGAGGTTTGGTGTTCTTTGGCGTTCTTCTCATCAGTTTCGACTACAGCACTTTGAGCTTGTACTGTCTTTTGGCGAGGTGTTTGACCCAATCTCCGTTGGTGCTCATTCTCCTCACTGATTATTTTTGTGACTTCCCTGAGAATCTCTTCGTCTGTGACATTATTGTTCAAAGTTAGGGGTCTTAGTCTCTGCCTCATGTCAGCATACTTAACTCCCAGGCCTTGGTAGATTGTGTGTAGGAACACTTCCTGTATGGTCTTTGGGTCATAGGAAATGTCTGTGTTGGCCTGTTTTGACTGAAAGTTCAGCTTCTGTTTAAGTCCAATCATGCGATATAGAAACTGTTGGGGGGACTCTTGTTCTGTTTGTCTAGCACACATTAACTCCTGGAACATCTCAGTTGTTGCTTTTTCTCCAAGGTGGGATCGGAGGAAGCCCTGAAGTTCGGGGAGGGACAGTTCATCTTTGAGCATGAGCATGTCTCTGAAAGTGCCAGGTTTCACAATTCGTAGTGCACCTCTAACAATTTCTGCTTCACCAAATCCTTCCTTTATCCCCTCATTGATCTGCTTTGTGAGGCTGTTATAGCTGATTTCAGAACTACTGTCTCCTATTTGTCCTCCAAACACTTTGAATTCCCTGCGTGGGAGATAGGACAGGTCTCTTACAGTGACTGGTCTCTCTGAGCTGAGTTGTGTGCGAGTGAGGGAGTGTGGGTGACCTTGGTGACTTGGCGTTACTGCTGGTTGGGGAACTGTTGCTTCGCACTGTTCCAGTCTCTTACCTAGTTCCTCATACACTTTCCTCAGCTCCTCTATTGACTGTGTCTCCGTGCTCACATTTGCATTGATGTCCACTTGGTTTTCAGGAGAGGGTGGTGGTTCTGATGGCATATTTGATGGATGGGGACTGTGCATATTTGGCATTGTAGCTCCAGAGGGTGTTTCAACTGTACTGGTTTGGATGGCTTGGCTGATTAAGTCATCCAGTGCCAGTAGTTGACTCATGCCTTCATCCTCGAGTCCTAGGAGAGTTTCTGACTGGATGTAGGAGGCAACATAGTTCATGCAGCTCTCTTTATCATCCTGGCTGAACTGTGCTGTGTCTCCGCTGTCGGCAGTGAGGCTCTTTGCTAGCTCGAAGAGTTGAGTGCTTGAGAGCGTGAACAGACGCCCCCTGATGCTCCATGCGAATTCCTTCCGTGCAGTCGACATTTCTATATTCTCTGGTGATGTAGCTCTGCGATGACTAGCGTGCGTTGTCTTTCCGTTGCAGCAGTGCAGCTCCCTGATGAGGCGAAGATCCTCTTCACTTTGATCTCCCTCTGTGGACACCCACTGGCTGGCTTGGCTGAAGCGACGCCTTGATCACGGCCGTCTTGTGGTTCTAATATCACTGGATCTGCCCCTCGAAGACTGAAGAGGAGAGATCCCGGACGAGCCCCCACAGTTTGTTACGGGCCCCGGCTGGCACGGTGACCGCGTTAACAAAGAGAATGTCTGCAAGATACTGTAAAATACATGTAGAGTGTAAGAGTAGGAACAACACAGCACTCTCGTCTTTCTCCAGATTGCATATCTTAATTCTCTTTGAAACTCATTTACAATACATTTCAATGCTTTCAATGTCCAGTACAAACAATGACTGATTAAGTCAAAATAAAGTGCAATTCTGTATTCATTCATCTTTTGTTACCCAAAACCATATGTAATTACTGCTTATTACACTTTCAGATGACTCTTTGTAATACCAGAAAATGACACATACTGCAGCTTTAATGTGCTATAGGCTTCTATGTAAATAGTGCAAAACTCAGTTACTCTTCTGTGCATCTAGCTGAGTATATCTAGCTTAATTAGAATTGGACTTAGCACTTAGAAATATGAATTAATTACTATGAACTCACATGGTGTTATCATCTTTTGCAAGTACAACAAATAACATTGACAATCTGGTACAAACTTAACAATCTAAATATTCTGAACTAATGCAGCATTCAGTGATTATCAAACATTCATCAAGTCACATCAGGAGTCATACAAAATCAATAGGAAGCCATTTACATATGAAATACCTGCCTAATGCATTAATCTCTGCTCTAATACACACACTTCAGGCGCGAGTTAACTATCGCGAGAATTGCGCTAAATATCGCGAGACTACCGTGGCGATGCGGCTCGGCTTTTACCGCCGTTACTGGCCGCGGCTCAACAATCTCCAACATAACTGACATCAAAAGTTACACAACTCATCAAAACATAGTAACTGAGTAACTTAGAAGTAATACGAAGCTTAGGGCTTTCATTCACAGTTGTTTTAAACCGAGTACTAACCTGTAAAATACATGTAGAGTGTAAGAGTAGGAACAACACAGCACTCTCGTCTTTCTCCAGATTGCATATGAGCGTAAACAGGAAGTTGGTCCCCACTATGCAACCGGGGAGCTGCAATCACGTAGCGCCGAAGGTTCCGCTCCTCTACAATATTATTTACACAGGACTACTTTTGCTAAGTACACAATAATTATTATAATCATATTAAGTGGCATCAAAACACTTATATATATATAATAATATCAAATGTGGTTACATCTTTTGAGTGTACCACATTTGGAGTGTTCTGTTGTCTTTATGGTAGAGTTACAGTCAGGAGTACTGATTCACCAATGACTGGACTTACTGATACAGATGTATTTGTACTACAATCACTTGAGACACATTTCCTGCACTCTCCACTTCACTAATCATGTGACTTGTAGCACCATTTGGCTGTAGCGGGCGGATACTCATATTTTTAATTAGTTGACATTGCTTTGTAGAAATCTGACTACACTTTGACATGAAAGAGGCTTCTTTGTAAATTATTGTCACAAATTAAATTGACAATGATTCAAGGGGAGTAAATACTTTTTATAGGAACTGTATATGAAACTATGTGTACAATCAGGAAACTAATTTTGAGAAAATCTTTATTGAGGCTGAGGTTTGCATGTGGCAACTGTTTCAAACAAAATCTTTTTATTTTTATTTTACTTTGATCACATTTCTCTTTTTCATACATCCCTGTTGCCCTTGTGTCCTTTATTTCGAGGATAATTGCTTGCCCATTCATACTGCTATTTTTGAGTTTTCATCAAGACTCACTTATTTCCTCTTTACCTTGTAATTTTTTTATGGTATTTGAGTACAACACTATCAGTGTGAAAGTAAGATACTGCTTTGGACCTAAGGAAAGAAAAGACGCATGTGTCAGAGGACAGAAGGATAATTAGTGACTGACTGTCACAACAGGATACTGCTGAATGACAACATTATTTGTTTCCGTCCGTCAGTAACTCATCGTCTAATTAAAGGTGGCATCCTATCTTTCACATTACATCCACTGTCTGACCATCAAGCCTCAGTGTCACTATTTCTCTCATCTCGCTCTCGCCCCACCATCATTTCATGAAATGCTTCGGGGTTTATTGTTTTCTTGTATTATGGGAGATTTAAATAGCACACTCTTTGAAGGACATCTGTGACTCACTGTGCCTTTTGGGTAATCGCAACAGCGAGGAGCTGTACAGTATGGACAGTAGTAGATCTGCTGGGTTGGTGTGTAAAGTGATACCTTATCATAATCCAAAAGTTTTTTGTTAATTGTAGATTTAAAAAAAAAACTTTTCAAAATAAAAACTGAATGCAATTGAACTTTTGGAAGTAGTTAGAGATGCTTTTGTGCTTTTTGTTCTCTGCATTTGTTTCCAACCTGCCACTTATCCAGTCTAAAGCTGGTTCCACTCTCGCTAAATCCATTGTCCTGTCACGTACTGCCAAACCTGTTTTCCATTTGTCTTAAGTATCTGTGTATATATGGTGTTGCAGTCTAGTCTAAGGGATTTGTTTACTTCACTTTGACTGCCTAGGCCTTTTTTCACAGAGGACATTTTGACATGTCATAGTAGGAAAAGCACAAGTGAATTTAATGAAAATGATTGACGGCTGGATCACATTTAGATGCTTCAGTTTCATTGCATTGAGCATGTTACACTGTCAAGGCTTCCTGGGACGTCTTACTAATGTGCAAAAAGCCCACCGTGTGCTTTGGGGGAGCTCACCTTTCTTTCTTTTTTTTTTTGCAGTCAAAACAGACAAATACAACATTTACAAAGCATTTGATTTAGCTTTTATTTATCAACATACCAGTTAACAAGAATATGACTGCAAAGAATAAGAAAGCAGATGAACAGTAGATGCTGTTGTCTGTATTCTGCACCACAGATAGTTAGGTTTGGTCTTCTGTTTTGTTTTATGGTGACAGGCATTGAGAAAGTTTGTTATTTTCTGATCTTTGAGTTAAAGGAAGTGAAGTTTATGATTTTGCACCACGATGCTCTCATGGTCATGGCAAGAATAGCATTCATGTCAGTATCTTTATGAAAGTGAGTCAGTGATTAATCACTCTCATGCATGAATCATACATCAATAATGGTTAATTGTCTGCATTTTGTCATGATGATTAAGACACAAATTAGTACAAATTAATGGGAAAAATAGAATATTTTTAATAGAGGGACTACCTAAACCTTTACAAATCATGTTTTCAGGGAAGCTCGTGTGTTTTCAAGCTTCCTCTGGCTGACTGTTTTACCCTATAAACCATAAAACAGGAACGAAATTAAATCAACAAATCTTTTAAACTAAAAATAGCTATATTTGTTTTGATAATTTTAAATTAAACTAACTTCTTTTTTTTTCTTTTTTTTACTAGTTTTTATCTCCATTCCAGAACTTATGAAGAACTTCCTCTTCTTGATGTCTTACCTTGAAATAATGAACTGAATGAATATAAGAGTTCACCAAGCTCAAACAATAAGCGACTGAAAGTTGCTGTGAGTCATATATACATGTTAGGATAAGTCATGGTTGTTTCTTTTTACAATATAACACAGTGTGAACCATTAGGAAGAATAGTATTGAGTTCAGTCCCTATACACTTATTTAAAATAATAATTTTACTGGAACCAGTAAATGTTGCTATACTGACATGGGAGGCATGTGGAAGGCACATCAGTTGCAGGACAAGTGCAATATTTCTTTCACCTAAACAGTACGCAATGTACGGCATTTAAAATGTGCTAATTCACTGTATTTCTAAAGTCACATTCTCATTCAAGGGCAAACATCAGTGTAGGCACACCATGTACATTTTTATTCGCCACACATCTTTATTGAAATGTGTCATTTCATTGGTTAAAAATGCTTGATTAAATTCACTGGTGCCATGGCCTGTGCTCTGTCACTACAGGAGGGCAGTTTGACTGGACCGCCCACCGACAATCCGCTCACAATTATGGCTTTTGTCTCAAGATGCTGCTATGCCAACACAACTGAGCCACCAAGCTGCTGTCAGCTCAGCCTTCAAACCACTGAGAAGAAAATATTGGGCAGCTAACCCTCACTTTAGAGCATAGTAGGCTCAATGTTTAGCTCCATGTACCTAACTGAATGTTGTGTGACATTGTCCGCTTGTATCCAGAGATTACCTGAGGGAGTGTTATTTTGTGTGACCCTGAGTGGTAGTTTGGTTATTTGTGTGCATTGTTGAGAATTGACTTAATTTCCCCGAAGAGAACAAGATATTAGTCAGAGAACTGATTCCTCTATCTCATGTCTCACTCAGATGCCTGCGGTGTAGCTGGAGGTTTTAGGAATGATAAATGTCTGAGGATGTTGTGTGTGGTGGTAACATGGATGGACAAAGAACATGTATGAAACTGAGGTAGGCGTGATTCAGTTGGACGAAATGGAGAAGGGAAGTCAGGTCTTTCAAGCTAATGAGAAGCAGCTGTTTTCTTCTGAGATGATGAAGCCACGCTGCCGTGTAATTCTGGAGAATAAACACAGGTGTAACAAACCGAGTAGCTGCACAAACATAGATAATGACATCTAGCATTTGAAAAAAGACACCGAGTTGCACTGAAAAGAGCAAGAGCTCCATTTGGTCTCAACACAATTTTGCAACTTGTTAAGGAAATGAGATAATAGGCTCATTTGCACCACTGTGTCCTCTGTCTCTCCTCCCAGACTGTCTGTGGAGCCTGGACTAATTATCTCCTCACTGATGCACCTGAACCTGCCATCTCATGTTTGTGGAGGCAGATAGTACAGCACACGCTTGAATTAACCTTAGCTCCAACACTGAGAGATATCTCTTTTCATGCTGATGATGTCCTGTTCCACTCACTTTGTGCCTGATACGGGATCAGTTTGGGTTTTGAAAATGTTCATTTTGATCGCTCGACTGAATCTGCTCACTCTGTAGCTGAAATGCATCACAGACTGTGTAGCACAGTTTGAGGCTAATATATATTTTCATTTTAAAAAACGGCATTTAAAAGTAGACTCTAGGCTATGTACACCTGCTCCAGATGTTATCAGCCCATTAAATGGCCATTATCATTGCATATCATTCCCATAAATATTGGCCGATAGGGACCTTTCTCCACCTTTTATTAGGCTCAGTAGACCATCATCACCCCATTTAATGGTGCTCTGTTATAGCTTCATTTAATGGCAATAGAGCTATGATTTTGCACTTACAAAGGGGAACAAAAGTCTACATTTGGAGGTTGGATGGGTTGGTGGTGGCATTAGCAGACTTTTAACCAGGATACTTAAGTGCAAGTAGCATCTTGGAGCAATGTTACAGTATTCATTTTTGACTTCTTATCAGTGTTTTTCACTCAGTGTTTACTTGCATTTTCACTCAGGGTTTGGTGACAGAGATTTTACAAGCACTTATTAACACAACCACAAATTGCCACCTACATTATTTAGGTTGCTTTCTGTCTCTTTACGATCACAATGGATGATAACGAGCCCTTTGGCCTTCTAGATGGTGGAAAAGGTCTGTGCTGATACTGACCACTGACTGTGCTGATAATGTCCAGAATCAGGTGGTACATAATGATGTGATGGATGGATGGTGGATGTTGATGACGTGGGTCTGACGTGTGTCTGACGTGGATGCTGCGTCACTTTGAATGATGCTGGAATTGTGGGAATGATTTATCTCCTTTCCTTTGTATTCTTTGCTAAAGGAGATAAGAAAGGAGGCACTGAGGCACCTTTTTCTTGCATTTAGAGAATTTGACCAGCTCTTATCATGGCTGCCACTTAGACACTTCCAAGTAATTTCACTCTGTTAAGAACCTTCCAAAGCAAAATAGACTAATTGACTGCAACATACTGCAACAGAATTTCTGAAAATCCTCCCCTTGAATTGAGTTCTGGCAAAACATCCTATTTTTCGTAACCTAAATGTGTGTTTGGCCAAAACTATGTGAAAAAGCTACATGTACACAGCTATGATACTTAGATAAGATAAGATAATCTTTATTTGTCACATACACAATTATACACAGTACAATGCGCAGTGAAATGTGTTTTGTACCAGCATCCAATTGCGATAGAAAAAATAAAATAAAATAAATTCAATAAAAATAAAGGTTCGGAAATATATACACATATACATAAATAAATCAAATAAAGCAAATGGAACACTGTTGAATGTTATATAAGGTGCCAGTGTGTAGTGCAAGTCCAGTTTAAATCTCAGAGTTGAACAAACGGATGGCCTGAGGGAAGAAACTCTTCCTCATCGTCTCACTGGCAGTCTTTAGGCAACGATAGCATCGACCTGACGGCAGCAGAGAGAAGAGAGAGTTTCCAGGATGGCTAGGCTGTTTCAGGATCTTCACAGCCCTGGACCTGCATCGCTGGGAATTTAGTTTAGTTTAGTTTAGTTTATTTAGTTTATTTGACAGGGACATGTACAGGAGCATTAATCAACATATGAAAAGATGCTTTGTACCAGACTGTAGCTCTTCGAGCTAATTTCCATCTGCAGTCCCCGAGACAGATAATTACAAAACAAACAATATAAAACAATACAGTACTATTTACAGACAATGCTATTATACATTTTATAAAACAGTACATTTCATCTATGGGAAAGGTTGTTCCTCTATACCCACCCCCTACCCTTCTCTGATATAAAGTTTAGTTGTTATTTTGTTCGATTGTCTTTAGTGCTGACATGTCTGAGTTTCCAGAAAATGTTGTTTCACATCCAGGCAAAATCTTTTTAGGTCCTTGCATAGTTTTAGTGCAGGTGGAAGTTTGTTCCATTCTGAAATAGTTTTAAAGGAAAATGCCGATTGTCCTAATGCTGTTTTTTGTTTTGTTATGGTACATTGGCCATTGACTGTTGACCTTGTAGTTCTGACCATCTGATCAAAGTTAATTGGACAAACCTTTTCAGTGGTGGAGGAGCAACATTATTAATAATCTTGAATAGTAACTTTAGATTGGCTGACTTAATTATATTTTCAAAGTTGAGTACTTTATATTTGGTTAATATTTGACAGTGATGATATTGTCGTGATTTCTTATCTAGAATCTTAAGTGCTTGTTTATAAAGAGATTCTAGAGGTTTTATTGTGGATTTATTGGCTTGTGACCAGCATGATACACCATAGAGTAAGTGAGGTAGTATCATTGCGTTGAAGTAGGTTTTGGCTCCTTGTATTGTCAGTGAATTTCTTATGGATCTAAATGTAGACAGGTTATATTTTATTGTATGACATACCTTTTTGATGTGTTTCTTAAAGCTTAGTCTTGAATCTAAAATGATGCCAAGGTATCTGAACTCGTTGACATTATTAATTGTTTCTCCTTTTACTGTAATTAAGGGGTACGTTTTTTTGTTTGGTTTTGTTGAGAAAAACATTGTTGCAGTTTTACTCACATTCAGTGTTAAACAGGAATCATTTAACCATCTAGAAATTTTGTCCATTGCCAATGATAGTTTAGTTGCCACTCTTCATGGTCCTTCCCATCCGTGTAGATAACGGTGTCATCAGCATACATTTGGACATCGACATCATTACACACGGATGGGAGGTCATTTACATATAAACTGAACAGTAATGGCCCCAAGATAGATCCCTGTGGCACTCCCATAGTGCACTCTTTCAGTTGAGACACAGCTTTA
>OMNN01074428.1:0-17134 GCA_900302755.1 Chromis chromis | reverse complement strand
CCAAAATCTGAAAAGATAACTAGTTTTCTTGGCTCCTCACTTGTGTGTATGTGTGTGTATGATTGGGTGTGTGTATGTGTGCATCTGAGCGAGGGGGTGATATAGACCTCAGCCTAAGAGAAAAGAGCAGCTTGTTTGTCAATTAAAAGACGTGATAAAGCATGAAATGGGCTGCCAACACCACGCGGGACGAGGGAGTGAGAGTGAGGGAAGAAGAGTGTGTGTTTGCATATATCTTGGCGTGCACTTTGTGTATGTGTGTGTGTGTTGGGGGAGGTCTGTCACTCTCCTCTATGGAGATTAATTAGCAGGGGCTGTCTAATGAAAAGGCAGCATCGTTAGCGCTGGGGTAGCACGGCGGGATAGACGGAGAGAAGAGGAGGAAGGAGGAGGGAGCGGGACAGAGAAGTTCCAGGGGAGACGCCGGCACAGAGGATGGGAGCTGAGTTTAATTGTTGCTCATGTGTTGGCGGAGGATGCTGTGCCATTTAGTGTAGAGTTTCACTTTGAACCACAGACGAGAGGAGGAGACGCTGACAAAAGTCTCCGGTCGCCTCGCAACATGATGAAACCATTTTTTTGGTGTTGTTCCGTTTCCATGTGTGCGCTTGTGTGTGTGACGGTGTGCTTTAACGGGTGGAGGATTGTGACCCAGGTCTAATTGAAGTATTTAAGCCATTTAAGCACTGGGAACAGAAGGTCGTTACAGATCCAAACTGGCATGGGGGTTAGGGGCCCGCACAGACACAAACACACTGTCACACTCACAAACACACCTACACACATGCATACACAGGGCTCCTTCTGTTTAAGACAGCCTCATTTTATTCATGATGCTGCTTATGACCCTGAACTCCCCAATGTGAGAAGGTGTGTGCGTGCGTGTGTGTGTGTGTTTGTGTGTGTGTGTTCGCTTTGGGAGATGTGACTCTGTCACCTTCCGCTGGGCTCAGCCAGGTGTGAAAAGGCATTCTGTCAGACCTCCCTGCTACTGGGTCCATTTATCCTTCGTTTGTGTGTGTGTGTGTGTGTGTGTGTGTGTGTGTGTGTGTGTGTGTGTGTGTGTGTGTGAGAGGGAGAGAGAGTGTGTGTGTCTGTGAGAGAGAGTGTGTGTGCTGGGTCCGTTTATCTTCCGTGAGTGTGTGTGTGTTGTCTGCCTGCACCTGGCCCTCAACTAACAAACTCCTCCAAACCGCACAGTATAGACCACAAAGCCCCGGGGTATTTACTGAGAAAGTACGATACTGACACACATGGACACACACAAACACACACACACACACTTCTACAAATACGTAGAGCAGCAAATGCAGTAAAAAGATATCCACAACATTTTTATTGTGTCTTGTCACATGCATTCGAACACATTTTTACACTGCTGTACTTGTATATACAAAAATGTGCTTTTTTCCCCTTTGAAAGAGTGAGTTTCGTTCAACAGCTCTTTCTCAGTCTCTCTTTCTCTTTCACTCACCCACGCACACGCACGTCTCGACCGACGCTCAGGTTTTACTTCTTTCTTTTTCGTACAGCTTTACATTGCAGAGGTCACTCCTTTTTTCCGCAGGCCTCATCTGCCTACCTCCTTCCATCTTACTGCATTCTTACACTTTGTCACTAAACACTACATAAATATAGAAAAATCCCTAAAACACTCAATATGACGTTTAATGTAAGTGCACACTTGCCTTCATTTCCCAGGATGCCTTGCTGCAACCCTAAAAGACTTGGACTTGCTTCTTTCTTTCAGTCTGAGATTGATTGTACAGTCCCACACCTGCACCTCAGTTTATCCACACATGACATTTCCTGTAAGTGAAATGCATTTCTCCTCCTCTGCGTTGGTTTTGAACTCAGTGTTGGTATAAAATGACAGAGCGGACTCTGCAAATGTGTGAAACCAAAAATCTGTTAATGTTGTTGAAGGGCTGAACTTGTTCCTAAACACCACTGGTGCTGCACTAAAAGCATAAGAGTGATGTCATGTTGCTTCTGTTTAGTCAATCAGCCACAAGAACAGAACAATGAATGTAGCTTAGGGCTGCAGTTAATAATTATTCCCATTATTCCCGTTATTCCTAAATCTATCAGCAATTTTATAGACTAATAAGCTCTAAATGCCAGTGGTGATATCCTCAGATTAGTTGTTTTTGCATGATTGAAGATTTATGATTATTTAAAAAGAGAATGCAAGCAAATTCTCCCATTTGATAAACATTTGCACCTGATAACCAGCTTTTAATGGTTAGACAGTTATCACAGTTGCAGATTAATTTTCTATCAGCTTTGCCAAATCCAGCATTTGAACTCAACAGTGTTTTCTAGAGAGATTTTTGACAAGTAGGGAGGGAAAAACAACCGTGTTTATCTTTCCTGGCCAACAACACAGGAAAAGATGAAGAAAATGAAATAAACTGGATGATGTTTGAGAACATAGAGGAGGAGAGGTGAGAAGGAAGGAGCAGGGGAACATGATGAAGGATGGATGGATGGGTGGAGAGCATTCATGAAAGGCCAGAGTGCAGGTTTAGTGACCTGCTGTCTGTATACTGGCTGCATTAATGCATGTAAAGATCATGCATAAATGCGTGCATGCATGCAGGCAACACACGTACAAGTCACAGGGACTTTTTTCCCCCTCCTGTCGATCGGACCCTGCTGCGCTGGCTAAAGACCAGAGCACCACCCTCTGGCTGCTGCAAGAAGTGAAGCCTTACTTCTTTAAAACAGAGATTTGAAGTGAGAACTGTCTTCGTTTTAATTTCTAAGACTCTAAATGTGGGTTAAATCCAACTTTCTATGTGCCTTTTGGTGCGTTTTTTTGTATTGCAGTGTATCGGAGCGAGACGGGGCCACGTGACATTAGGTTTAACATGACTCACCTACATAGCAGGAACGTATGAACAAGACACACAGAGGAAGGCAGAGACAGCTGGAGAGGGTGGGAGAGAGAGAGGTGTGTTGTTGTAGGAGCTGCTGAGGGCGATGAGTGTATTAAACAGGCTGAAAGAGACAGAGAGAGCAAGCAGGGAGTGAATCTGAGCACACAGCAGCTGATTGGTACAGGTATATCGCTGTGTGAGCATTGATTGGCCTCTCTTTAGATAGTAGTGGTGACACCTGTACGTCTGTGTTTATTGATCGGTGCCTCTGCCCGCGGTGCTGTGTGTATATTGAGCGGATTTTCTCCCGTGTGTGTATTGATCTTTTCCTCAGGGACAGGTGTGTAATATGTGTGTGTGTGTGTAGGTGTCTCGAGGTGCCCGTGAAAACGCAGTCGGTGACCTTCTTGCTCGACTCGGAAATGAAGCCGTTTTAACTTGCCTCTTTCTCACCTGACTGCCTTTCTGTCCCCTTTCATTTGGCATGTTGTACCTTTTTATACGTTTTTGTCCCACTGTCTTTTTTCAGAGGGTATTCTCAATTCACACATGCCTTTGTTGGCCCAAGGTTAAGACATTATGCTCCTTAAATCCTCTTATTTTTATACAAAGAAAAAAACCATTGAATTTCCAGGGAAAAATGTCTTGTTAGCTTAGTAGACTATTTCAGGTTGTCTATGTCAAATTAAAGCACCTTGTACAAAATTTAAATATTTAACCATAATGATTCAGGAGTGCTCAGTTCATTTCCTTTGTGTGTTTTTGGATAAACAGAATAAATTGTTGCTAAAACGACCTTTAGACCTTCAAATAGTCATTAAGTATATTGGAACTCTTAAAAAAATAGCCTTCAGATAAAGTGTCCAAATATCAGCATTGTAACTCACCTTAAAACCCTGTTAGTATTTTGTAAAATGGATCCTGCTCAGATAATTAAATGAAAATGTGGTTTTCAAACAAAGCATTTACCTATCTGATGATAAACAGATTCTTTTATTTACTATTTTTATAGCTGCAGGACATGTAACAGCTTATTTTTAACATTTACTTTTCTATTCTTTGCGAAATGAATGCAGCACTACATGTTCAGCATTAAACAGGATCACTGATTTAAGCCCAGTCCTGTAAACATTTTACCCGTCTGAGGATAAAAGACACTGTAACTGGTACATCGCAGCTGTACAACACTAACTGTTAAAGTACTTCAATATTTTTTACTTTAAAGAGATATCAAAGCTTCTTCCTTCGATACTACAGCGTGCAGCTATAAATTCTTGATGTTATTTTACAGTGAATGGATATCGCCATATACATAAATATGCTGTATTTAATTTCTGTAGGATTAAAGTGATGTGTGCATTCACAGATTGAGTGAGTGCGTCTGGTATTTAGTGTTCCTGGTTCATTGTTTGCTCCGTTGGCTTGTAACGCCTCTCTGTGATTTGCAGCTACAGAAAATTATCTTGAAGTAAAGTCCCGGTTCTCTGTGTACAACTGGCAACTTTATATAGGAGAAAAACAGAATATAATTGCATTAAGCTAAATTTTAAGATGCTTGTTGTCCTTACACCAACTGTTTTAAAGGCTAATTAATAACTCTGATTGCATGTTTCTTCTACTTCAGCCGGTCTCACAGATCAGCTGGTGCCGGGGTTTTGCTACTTGCTGTGTGGAGATAGAGCGCCACTCAGTGGTCCAAGAGGGAACAGCACTCTGATTCCGCAACATGGTGAAGGGAATATTTTTTTGAGTCATATAAAACATTCTTAAAGTCTTCTTTATAAGAGCACCAGGGTGGCAGAGTGAAGCATTTGTAGTTTAAAGTTGTTTGTGCAAGTGTCACAATTAAACGTACAGCATGTCCAACATCCTCTGCAAAAGCCAAAGAGGTCCAAAACGACACCACATGAGAAGTATATGGAAAGACATAGCACATTTATTATAAAAATATTATTAATAGTCTAATTAAAGCAGTGTAAGCTGACTAACCTTGAACAGAAAAGCAGTCTTGCATGAATAAAGACTAAATCCCATTTCAACTCATATATTCTACCAGTAATAAGCCATTAAGTCTTCTGTTCTTTCTGCTGAACTTTACGTCGCAGGTTTAAGTCTCGACCTTTATTCCTCTTCTTGTTCTGTCCTTCCTTCTGTTTGGCTGACCTCTTTTTTTTCATTCCTCTTACAAGAATGTGCTCAATTCAAACAGTGCTCTGTAAAAATCCTTTAAATCCACATCTATTCAGTGAGCTGTTTTTGCTGTCTTATCATTATACAGTACAGACTGTCCGGTCTTCTCAACTCGGCTGTGTCAAAAGGCTCTCATCTCTTTATTCTCCCTCAGACGAAAGCAGGGGCAGGTACATTTGTGAAAGGAAATGTCTTTTGTAGGTCTAGTTTTATTAACAGCCAGCGGTCATCAGGGGGATATAAGTAAAGTCATAGGTCGCACAGTTCGTGGAGGAGTGTGCTGGCAATTAATGGCAGTTGAGTTCATTGTTTTCTGTGCCACATAGGAAAATATGGCCTTCAGTATGCCAAAACTACACACAGCGTATCAGATTCATATTGCAGCATCTCGTATCAGAGTTTTTACAATCAGCTTCTGGAATTTTTTTGTCACTTATGAGTGAAATGTGTCAAGCAGCTGGTAGGAGCTGCGTAGATTATTTCATTTTTTCAGTTTTATATCATTTTAAACTGAATATTTTTGAGTTTGAAGTTGCAGATCAGACAGAAGTAGCAATTTGAAGATAGTGCCCTAGACTCTACCAAATTGTGTTGTGCACTTTAACATTTTCTGACATTTGACAGACCAAACAATTAATTAATCAAAGAAGGAAATAATTAGTTGATTGTGGAAACTATTTGTCACAGCTTTAACGAATCAATGCTTTGTGAAAAAGTAAAAATATGTATCCGTAATAAACTCAATAAGACAGAGTGTTTAAGAAAGTACAAAGAATGTGATAAAAAAACAAAGCAAAAAAAAATAAAAACCTTACCGACAGTTTGCTGTCCTCGCTCAGAAGGACAGGGACACTGCATTCAGGACTTTATTGTTTATTCTTTGGTACAAGTGTGTTCATACACAACCCTGGATGTAGATGCAGAACCATAGGAATGTACACACAAATGCACATGCTCTCACACACGTACACACACACAGACACACACACACACTCAGTCACACACAGGTGCAGTGTTATCAGAGGTCTTGCAGGCTCTGCAGGTCATTGTGACTTTCCGCTTAGCTGGATGGCGTCGATTTTGTTGTGTGTGTGTTTTGTGTGTAGGTGTGTGATTGGCTGGCTGAGATGTAAAATCAGGGTTTAACATCCTGACCAGAGCATAAGAGACTCGGTCCATCTGTATATAGTATGTCTAAATCCCTGTCTCTCTTGTCCATATGTGCTGTCTCTGTGTAATTGGTGGGAATGAAGTGGGTCGTATACGTCTGTACTCTCAGCCTCACACTGACCACAACAGAGAGCAGCCTCTGAACTCAGCAGCGAGCGCTAAGAATACAAATCTTACAACTTAGACTCAGGTTTGAATAGATTAGCTTGTATCCTCTGTTCCGCCTTCCACGGTGTGACCAGATTACCGCCAGTTGCTGCCCCAAAAGGGGGGTTTTCTCCAGAGGTGGCAACCCACCGCCATTCACTCCCCTGCATCACATTATCATTACATTCCAGGAGCATTTTTTTCCTCTCTTAAAAAAAATCCGGACTCCTACTGATTGTCTTCAGACTGATTGACTGACTGACGGGAGGAGATAGGAAGAGCCTCTGGGAATTGCTCTGTGTGCGAGTCCTTGCTGGGCGCGGGGTTAGGGCTTCGGTCTGAGTCTTTGTGAACTGGCAGACACAAAGGGGGCAGGAATCACATCTGGTTATTTGGAGGATCCCCCTCTCCTCCTCCTCCTCCTCCTCCTCCTTTTGCTCTGTAGCCTCCCCAACTGCACACCTCCACCTTAAACAGTCTCCGAAGAAAGATTGATCCTCTGTTCGTGAGCGAGAGTAAACATTATTATTAAATTCCTAATACACAGCTCATATACCAAGAGAACAAGAAGATTAATGGTCAGGTGTGGAGTTCATTTATTGTATTCTGTCTGGAAATACGTTCACCTTATAGCCATTTCATCTAATTCACAACAGTCTAATTAATCCTCCCTGTTAACCTAATATGTACATACTGGCATGTTGCGCACACACACACACCACAAGGGTCTGTTTGTTTTGGTATGAGCCCAGTAGTCTTGTGTTGTGTTGTGAGGCTGTTCTCTATGATAAAGCATGCAGAGTTGGTCCCCTGTGGGTCCAGTAACATATGCAAACCTCTCCCCATTGCTGCAATAACATATGCAAAACAGTGCTGCTGGCCCCGGCCCCCATGCTCCCACCACCCGTTACTGTTCGGATCCCACCCCCTCTCCTCTCTCTCTCACACACACACACACACACACACACACACACACACACACACACACACACACACACACAAGCCTGTTTGCTTCTCGGATTTTGTTTGATAACTGTGTGTGTGTGTGTGCGCGCGCGCGCGTGTGTGTGTGTGTTCCTTCAGATTGTAGTCTGTAACAGTCTGAGCTTTGTGTTGGCCGAAGGATTATCACAGCTTTGCCACCAGCAGCTAAGGCAAGGAGCAGAGGAGAGCGGGGCTTAGAGAGACACGGTGTATGTGTTGGGACGACTGTGGGAAAACACATTTGTGTGACGGGGAGAGAGCGCTCATGTGTCTGTGTGTGCATGCATGAGAGGCCACGGATGGCTGGTTGTCTGTGTCCACACAGTGAAGCCCATAGGACCTTCTCAAACACCCTCCTACACACAAACACAAACACACACCCTCAACCAAAGCATCAGTCCTCTGCACAGCTTCAGTCTTCTTTTTGTCGGACTGGTAATATGTGTCTGAGGAGCTCCAGAAGTCCCTCATGTTGTATCAGCAGGATCTCTCCTGCTGTGTCTGCAGTGAGAAGACTGATAGTTAGAAGATTTTTTTTTAATGCAGCCTCACTCTGTTTTCATCCCTCAAAGTGTCAAGCAAGTTTAACAGACTGTTTTAGGGCCCATGTGTCAGATTATTTTGTATAGTGGTCATGGCCTGATTCACGCACAGTGGTTGTAGTGGACGTCTTTATGACAATGGTAAAGTCTTCCAAAACACTAATTCATAAGTCATTGGTTTGTAGACAAGTGGCTGGACCCCACAAAGAGTTGTAAGATAACTCTGAGGGGTTCCAAGGTGATTAACAAGAGCCAGAAAAACACACGATACAGGATGATGTCTTCAGACTTTCCCATAATTTGTGCCTTTTTGTCTATTTCAGGGGTGTCAAATCTTGGTCCTCGAGGGCCCCTATCCTGCATGTTTTAGATGCTTCCCTCTTCCAACACACCTGATTCAAATGATCAGGATCGTTATCAGGCTTCTGCAGAGCTTGGTGATGAGCTGATCATTTGAATCAGGTGTGTTGGAAGAGGGAAACATCTAAAACATGCAGTATAGTGGCCCTCGAGGACCAGGATTGGGCACCTCTGGTCTATTTCATTATTGACTCTTTCTAGTAAAAAGTAATATGCACAAAAAATCCCTCTGTGGTTGATTTGTTTACAACCAGTAGTCATTTTAAGGGGTCACAAACACAATAAGACCAGTAACTACTGATATATGTGACACTGAGTCACAATGTTAAGAATATATAGTGCAGTCTTTTCTCCAATTTAATCAGAAATTGATTATGGTGGTTAGTAGACATGTGACTTTTACTAAACACGTGGCATTTTTAATCCAGCTTGAAAATTGAAACGGTGTCAGTGTGACCTAATTGAGCTGTGCAATACCACTATCAGTGAACCTGAACTGAACACAAGGCAACTGACCCAAAAAAGTAAACGTATGTTCATGTGCTGTGGTTTGTTGTTAATAATGTGGACCAAGCCATGACAAGGGAAAGTTTCTGGAGACTGCAGATGCAATTTATCTCCATGGTTTTGTAGTGTTCAATTCTTTGCTGTATTTTCCCAGTAAAATATCCCCATACGTTTTCAATTCTTTGAGGAAGCGGATGTTTTGAAGTGAGATGGTTGGTTTGAAGTAGTTATTCAGTTAGCCATGTTTTATTAGCTTGAAAAAAGTTCTAAAATACCCAGAATTCATTGCAAAGTAGTCTTACTTAAGGTGGTCAAGAGTTGAATAGCTTTGTGCAATAGATGCATTTACATGTCTAGGTAAAGTCTACTAGTTAGATCTGAGCCAAATCAAAGTCTGCTTTAATGAAATCGTCCCTTGAATTTGTCAGACTAGTTTGCTTTCCATTTTGATCACAGGATTTTATATCTGTTTTTAACAAAGACACATAACTTGTCAGTTTGGCACAGAGTCAGTGCTAAACCTGCAATTTCCATGTCCAGAATGATGTGTATTTTACTCAGGCACAACTAAACATATTCCTGTGTCATATTCACTTTCTCTGCACAGTCAGACTCTCCAAGACTCCTCTCCAAACCCCCAAAGAATGAGGACGACAGCAAACTCATATGATCTCTCAAGGCTTCATGCTGTTTAGATGTCCATGATATTCAGTGTGAAATGAGAACAGAAAGTGACAGAGGGATGAAGGTTCATCCACTTAATTAATATTGTATGAGGCAGACAACTACTCACACGCACGCACATGCAGATGCACGCTCACGCCAGGTTTGCACACAACTATCACAGGTTGATGGGAGAATAGGAGGGGATTTCATTTCTTCTTTTTTTTCCCCCTCTCTCGTGCTTTCATTCATTCTGTCTATGTGCTGGATCAGAGTATGTGGAGATAACACAAGCCCAAGGTCAGGGAGGGAGAGACAGAGGGAGACCTACAGCCAATTTACATCGAAGATGAATGGGAAGAGGGGCAGGAAGGGTGGAGGTCGGGGGGCTTGAGACGGGGACTGTGATCTCCTTAGGGTGCGCATGTGTGTTTGTGTGTTAATGTGTGTGTGTGTGTGCGTGCTTGCAAGAGGTCTGTGATCTCCTGGCCTTTGTGATGGAGATGGGCCCGGCAGGCCTGACCCGATAATGACGCGACGCTCTAATAGCATTCATCCTTTCTGCCGCAAAACTACTCAAGCGGAAAAGAGAGAGAGAGAGAGGGAGAGAGAGAGAGAGAGGGGGGAAAAAACAAGTGTGAGGGGTAGATGTGGGTTTGCATGGGTGTCTATGGAGGAGAGGGGGACACTGGAGAGAGAGGAGGTTAGCTAAGCTATGTTTAAGAAATGACGTGGGGCACAAATCATTTGTAATCTCGGAATCAGGGGTTGAGAGAGGAAGGAGGGGGCTTCTCAGATGAGTGTGAAGGTGTGTGAAGTTTTGTGTGTGTGTGTGTGTTTTAGAGAATGGCATTGTGTGTGTGTGTGTGTGTGTGTGTGTAACATTAGCAGTAAATGCACTCTGCCTGTGTCTCCTCTCTCTCTCTTTATCAGTGTATATTTGCTGTGGGCGCTGGAGCATGGAAGGCTTTCAGAACACTGGCCCATGGGGGACGGGACCCTCTGTCCAACACACACACACACATACAGTTACTTATCATACAGGGTCATTACAGGCCTCTAACTATACCTCGGTAATCACTGGTTTATATCTGCACCCATATTCACCGTACAATACACGGCAGTCCGCATCAATGGAGAGCATGGGAATGATGGCAGAGGAGAGGGAGAATGGGAGACAATTGGAAGGTTAAACCACCACTTCATTGTGTCCATCATGTTTGTGAGGGGAGAAAAGAAATCCGCTTTTGAATTTGTATTAAGCATAATGGTTTTTAGTAACAAGCTCTTCTCTCTGTGCTCAGACTAAGACCGGTCCTCCTGCGAAGCGGCAAGCAGAGGACAATGGTCGATCTCCTGCCTTCTGCTACAACTGTTCCAAAAAAGGACACTTTGGTCATGTGAGTGCCTCAGTCTGTCTCGACTGATTATACTTTTCTGTCATACTATATGTGCAGGTATTTTCCAATGTGCATGTTCCTTTCTGGCCTGTAGTGAGTGGCAGCCCCATTGTGAGCAGCCTCTGGTAAACGTATAGTTATTTTAAAGTTTCATTAATCCCATACAAGTGATAAAGTACATGACAAATTAATGTTGAATTAAGTTAGTTCTCTGTCTCATATTTCTAGAAGTTATTGTTTTTTTTATTTTTTAGATTTTTCAGGTTTGCTCATGAGGTTCCGTTTCTAGAGCTCTGATTTTTGGTCAGATTTGAACATCCTGTTAAAGTCGTATTCTATTTATACTCAGCAGAATTTGTTGCAGAAAATATTAAGATTTTCTTTCAGTCCATTCTGTCTTTGTTCTCATCCTTTGTTTCTGTCCACATTTTCAATACCGCCGATATTTCTGTTTTGTGATTTTTGTCTGTTTTTCTCAGGAATGTACACAGCGAAGGATGTTCAATGGAGTTTATCCCAGCATCCCGTTCATTAACCACTATGACACTGTGCAGGACGTTAATCGCAGGCAACACAGGATAAAGCTGAAGGCTAAAGGTAAATCACCCACAGAAAAGCTCAGACAAACATCAGTTCTCAGTAGTTGTTTCTAGCCTAATAGTTTGGGCATCATGGTTTGTTGTGTTTTTGGTGCAATGATGTGTTTTCAAAAAGACACTTTGCCTCATGGACCATAACTCCTACAGTTAGAATAAATGTACACTAACTGACTAACTCTGTGGATGGGTGCTTTGTCAACCTGGAAGACGTTACATAGATCTAAATGCACATGTCACTGTTCCTACTGAAACACTAGCCAGTTAAGTACTCTTTATGACTGAAGCTCCTGCTATCTGTGCCCTAACAGTCAACCTTCTTCCAAAGCCACTTATGTTTTTCCTTTTGCCATCTTGATACAAAATCATATTCAGCTGGGCCTGCTCAGCAATTTTCTACATACCACAGAGCATGACTGGATGCCTGACTGTGCCTTATAGTGCACCTGTGTTGATGCATTTATTGTTTTTAAGTAATTTTATTTTCCTTTGTCAGGTGATAGTTTTATTCAAAATAGAGCTTGGGCACTTGGAACAGTGGCTTAAAGGAGTAGCTTGACATTTTCAAAAATATGTTCATTCACTTTCTTGCCAAAAGTCAGATGAGAAGATTGATACTATTCCCATACAATATGCCAAATGTGAAGATGGACTTAGCATAGCTTAGCTTAGCTTAGATGGACTGAAATCATACCTATTCTTTAACCAATCAATTGGTCGTCGAGAAAAAACACACTATTTCTAGATGAACTAAATCATCCACAGAGCCATGAGTACACTCTAACTGTTACCTTTCTCAGCCTAAAGAAATTATCAATAAACATCTAAAGCTAATATTTGCAGCGTATTAAATAAATTCATTTTAATGTTGTGCTCTTATGCAACGAAGTAAACCTTCAGTAAACGTTGAATTAGTTAGACCTAAGCAGTCTCCATCACACCGGATGAGTTTAGAGTTTTGAAAACAGAAGGGTGTTCACAGTGAGTCTGTTCCTCCCACTGGCAAAAGTAATAGATTAGCTGTGTAAGATTTTTTTCATTCAGCTATTGTCCAGCTAATGAGAATTTAGCCTTATGAGAGCAATCGACCCGTCAAACTGGAGACTAGATATTAAAGTGGTATTGATCTAATTTAACTCTTAACCAGAAAGAAAAAATAAGCATTTTTCCTAAAATATCAAACGAGTGCTTTAAATGTGGAACCATAACTGATATAATGAGTCATTTATAGTTTTACTGTACTTGCCATGTTTACTCAGACTTGCATGGCTTAATCTTTGAGACAAGCATATTAGTAAAATATCAGTACAGTTTCTGTCTAACCTGACTTTGATGCTCATTAAGCTCATGAAATACCCATGCATCAGAGAGAAAGATCGAATAAATCTGTTTCTCTTTCTCCTAGAACTGAAGAAAAATGGCTTTATACCTGCTCTTTTGGAGACCGTTGTCACACCAGGGCCACCAAAGAAGAAACAGAAACTCAACCATCACAGCAGCCACCTGCCTAATCATAAACCTCACCAAACCCCTCACAACCACAAACCCAACAGCCATATCATTTTTAAAGACAGTGACTTTAGTGCTGCAAGACCCAAAAGAAATAAGTGCAAACAGGAAAGCGTAGGCAGCGCGAAACCATGGAAACCTAAGAGACCTGTGCCCACCTCGAGAGACCCACTCCCACCAAGTAAGCTAATTTTTGATGAAGCAGACGACTTTCCCAGAGGGGGAGGCTCAGGAGAGAGCATACAGCAGAAGAAGAAAAATAGGAGGAAGAATAAAATGAGGCAGGTTCCTTTTGGACTACCAGGGGGACGCAGAGACAGCAGACCAGATTACCGGAACAGCACTGTAAAAGGTGCGACGCTGGGGCCACAGTCAAAGCAAGACAAAGCAAAGAAGAATAAAAAAAAGAAAGATCGAAACCTCAAGAAGGCTGACAAACAGTTTGGTGCAGAGATGTACCCAACGGATGAGAATCTGTTCATCATCAAACAAAGGAAACGCAGGAGATAGCATTAGTTTCTGTGACGTGTAGATCTTTAAGACCAACAGTTGTGACATTTAGGGATGTGTCCATTTTGTTGACTCAGGTCTTACTGAACAAGAATTAGTCATTAATGTGGTTTCAGGAGCTTTTATTGGCCCTATCCACAGAAACCATTTTAACATGTCAGCAGGAAAAGCACAAGTGTAAATAGTAAAATGAATGATGTGAATTCCATTTAGCTGCCTCAGTTCAATGTTGTTCATGTTGTTCATCCTGGCTTAATGTCACACTTGCATAGAACAGAGCCACAATATTTGTGCTTTTCCTCTTATGAAGATGTTCAAGCTGCTTTTTCACAGTTTCACCCAGTAGTTAGTTTGAGAATTACAACTGTCCTCCATTTCAAACAGCAGACAGTACTGTTAATATGTTGGGAAATGGACGACGTAATGTAACAACACTCAGCTCACTTCCATAGACATATTCTCAGTTCTGTACGTTCTCAGGATGACTAGAAGAGGAGCTGCAAGTAATTTACCTGCAATGTTTACAGTAGATTCCTTCAGAAGTAACTGTATATTTCTTTCACATTAGTTTCTACACATTGCAAATGTTTAATTAAAAGCAGACTGGTCTTTAACATACAGTAAGGTTATTTCCTAGTGCCTCTACTCTGAACACAGATTCATAGTTGTTGCTGCTGTTGGAAGAAAAAGATGGTGAATGTTTTTTTTTTTTTAAATACTCTTGCAAATAATTACCTAAATGTACAATCACACTGTAAATGCATCTAATCTGCAGGTGGTCACGGATAACATGGTCACTGTCATGCAGTTCTGACAGTATCAGCTTTTCACCATCACCTATTTAAATTCAGTTGTACATGATCTTATTTGTTATGGTTATGACAAAATTAAAGCCTAAACCATCACATGAAAGAGTTTGAAACATTTTTCTGATAACATGAGTGTTACCCAATGGATAATAAATAAAACTTGAATCTGACACTTTGATAATCTAACACTTGGTCATGCTGCTTCATTTAGTAATGTTCAAGAGTTTATTAATAATTCACTCATTTATGTTTAAGATGCATTAAAACCATTACAACCATACAGTCTATAGATTTGCCTGCTGTGGTACAATCAATGTCAAACACTGTACTTTCTCAGTTTCATTACTGTCAAATGTACCTAAAGCAGGTTTTCCTGCCTCAGAATGGGCCTTTGGGGCAGTGACTGCTTACAACTGTAAGCATGATTGGTACAAGTACAGTAAAGGCAATGAGTCTGAATTCCTTTGACAGAAATCTATGCATATTTCTGTCCATTTAATAAATAAAATGTATATAATGCTTAAGTAAACAAAACTGTAGTTAACAGAACTAGTTAAAAACAATGTTAAACAACCTTTGGGTTGCACCAAAAGACCTCAATGTGGGAAAAATCCTGAAAAGGTAGAAAACTAGACTGTAATAGGGCTGGTGGTAAATGGTCTATATCACTGTTGATTGTGATCATTTTTGTAACGTGTTCTGATTTCACGGTTCCAGCCTTGCTTCCACAAAGCAGCAAAGACTGAAGGTTACCATCACTATTTCTAAATTTAGCTTCAGCCAGCACAGACGGCTACATGGCAATAATAGGAGCCCACAAACTACAGACTTGAGGAACAAGTTTGAACCTCTGATAAATGAGCCGATCAGCAGATCACCAGAATGAAGCGACCCACAAAAGTCTGCAGATTAGGAGGAAGAGGACGTGACTCGCTGACAGAGCTATGATTTGGACCTGTTTTAATAAGAGTAGGAGACCCCACCATCAAAAATGGTAGTAAAATGATTCAAACCCGCTGCTGTAGTAAAGGACGTCACTGGAAAAACATCTACAAGTTACTGTCTGAAAACCAGTTACTCGGGTATTAAAACAGGATGTTGAGCTTTAAAAACAAATAAGTCCAGGCAGCCACCGACTGTGGCTTTTCAAAACCTGCAGCTCCAAACAAGTTAACTTCATTGAAATTGAATCTCTTGGAGACAAAAGCATCTTTTCAAAGCTGATGACCTTCCTCTGAGGCTCCATGGAATTAAAACACTCACAGATAATGTTCTGTATTGTCTTCACCATCCATCATTCTCCCACACAGACAGAGTGACGGCACATCCTGTGACTAAGTCCAGCCAGCGTTCACTGAAGCAGGAAGACAAACCATTTCTATTTGATAAAGCACATGAGGATAATTTCCCCTGTCTGTCTCCCTCATCTACTCTGTTGGGCTTCAGTGGATGCACTAATCAATGCTGGAATCAAACTGGCACCACATCCGCTTCCCCTCCTCTCCTCTCCATCATTTCCCTTCCATGTTAATCATCCAGCTCACCCTTACGAGCTCTGGGGCTTGTTCCATGAAGCCAGTTTACCAAATAATCCAGGCTTATTTCAGTTAGTCTGACTTATTTTTAGTTTATTTTGGTTCCATAAAGCAAGTTTAACATTGTTCAAGCTCAGTTACTCTGTTAACTTCAGCTGGCCAACTAACTTGGTCCAGGTTAAAGTCCCTGTAACAAGATTCTACCACTGATCCTCTGGCATGCTTCCATATTATTTGACTTGTCTAAAAATGGAATTTAACAGAAAATCAACTTAAGAATAGCACACGTGCAATTATCTTGACTACTTTAACCTGTATCAAATTAGCCTCTTTGCATGAACTTGGACTGACCCTTGTAGAACCTCTTTGCCCCAGACTGATTTGTTAGGCTTATTGGTGTTGCATTTTAATTCCCACTTTTCTTAGTCGTTTTTTTAGTACGCTTTATAAAACAGACCTCTGCTTTGACAGCAGTACAACAGTTCTTACTGAAACAATTCACCCCAATTTTAATGTTGTGTACTAAGAAGCACATCTAAACATCAGGGCCCGTATTCACAAAGAATCTTAAGGCTAAAAGTAGCTCTTAGTGACGTCACTTCCGCCCATTTTAAGATCGTGCAGAGATAATGTTTGTGGTGGACCTCATCGGGGGTGAGCTGACTGTCCCACCCAGCGCTGTAACGCAATAATGTCTGAGATTAAAGTCATCACAACATTGCGATACCTGCCACAGGTAAAATGCACCAGTGATGACTTGGGTCTGTCCAACCCTCTGTCAGCAGAGTGACCAGTCAGACCATTACGGCGCTTTCACAGCCTCGTATTATTGCGCGATTTGTTCGCTTTGCGCTGGATGCTCAATCTCCGCTCTCGCTTGGGAGTGCAGCTGTACCAGCGCTTCTCTTCTCGTTGTTTTGGTCATTCTGCCAAATCAAACCTTTTTATAAGGACTCCAGCTGTCAGAGGACTGGCTGACAGATGAGTCTGCGTCCACCATTAATATCAAATACATTAAGTAGTATAATTACCAGCATGGACAGTAAACATAACAAAAAGCACATCAATATAATCGACATGTGAATGAGGGATGTTCAAACATTTTGAAGCTGTGTCACAATTAATTTAATTTGGCTGAGTTTCATCATCATGACATAAAATTAATGTCACCATTACACATTTCTTAATACAGTCCAGTTATATGATGGTTGATTTTACTGTCCATTCATTACTAGGAGCCCTTTTTGTAACAACCAATCACAGCTCTTAGAAGACTGTGTCATACCTAGCAACGGGGCCAACCACACCTCCTCACTAAGATAAAGGTTTC
>OMNN01074425.1:7793-37858 GCA_900302755.1 Chromis chromis | reverse complement strand
TTGACACTTCATTTCCCACTTATTGTTTCCGCAGAGTGACTGATTTTTTTAAAATCTTTTTTTTTAAATGCGTCCCAGAACCACTGTTATATGTGGAAGTGTTTTTCTTTAACAGTGGGCGCTGCTGTCAAGTCTCTGAGGATTTTCTAAACATACAAAAGAAGTTATTACTTCAGCTGGCTCGGTATATATAAAAATAAACTAAAGTGAAATATAACACTTATGACATTATAAATGGTGGTCCAAGGCTATTGGAAATAGCTAAACACAGAGGAGAAAAAAGCGTTACATTTGAGAAAAAAAGAAGCTTAAGCCATTTATTTTAAATCTATAAAAAGGCCCAAGGTGCATTTTATTGTTCTTGTTGATCTCAGGTTTTTGTGTTGACACTTTCAGTTTAGCCTGTTGCACTTATGGGACGAGGGTTTATCAGGTACACTCAAAATAAAAACAGGATTAGTTGATGCCTTGTCCTTTTCTTACTTGAATACACGATGGAAGATCAGGTTAATGTTTATATACTGTTACTTTCATTTCTCCTGTAAACAAATAAAATTCACCAGATATTGATTGTACAACAGTCAGACATGACTCATGGGGATTTTCTAGTCTTTGCTCTCCACACCAATCTGTACACACCAGTCATAAAAGCAACCTTGAGAGGAAAAAAGAGAGCAGTAGGAGGGGGTGGGGACAGTATTCAGTAATAACAACAACAATAATAATAATAACATCAATAATAATAATTAAAATAATATGGGTTTGGCCTCACTAAAATGGGGTTATTCTTCCTGTCGTTAAGGTAAACACATTCCTTGATGATGATGAGTCCTGAGGCAGCGAGGGGGCTCTGCGGTGGCGGTTCTGGCCGTACATGCAGCTGCCCCCTCACATACCCACAAATGCCTCCAGTACACCGTCTCGTGGCTGGAAGCAGGAGCACAACTGTGCTGGCAGACAGAGCAGGGACAGAGGAAGAGGAGGAGGAGGAAAGAGAAGAGGAGGAGGACGTGGGGTGATGTCAGTGCCACACACTGGTGTCCTGACCGGCAACGTTGGCAAACAAAAATAACTCGAGTTGGGGTGGTCCTGCCGACTGTCCTTAAAAGATCTTGCCTTTCTTTTTGTTTTTCTCCAGGGTCCTGCAACAGAGGAAAGACACAAATAATAATCAGTAACTGTTTTATAACATTTAAGCTCTTTAAGGACAATTCTTGCTTTCTGGATCCATGTGTCTGCAAGAGTATGCATGAAGAAAATGTTTTCATCCACCCAAGTCTGAAAGGCTGTGCTTGGACCCCTCTGCCAAGGTCTATATGCAGCCCAAAATATGTAACTGCACGAACTGTCCACACTGCAACTATGTCGACTGCACATACACCAGGAAAACAAACGTTTACTTTTTTTACTTTGAAGAGACACTGAGAGGAGATTCTTGATCAACACATATTTGTAATATTCACTTTAAAAAATTGTAATTGAAGTATTTGCTGCTGGACTTTAGAGGGGCTTTGATTTGTACATGCTTTCCATCAATGTTGCCCAAACACAGTTGGAAGTTCTAAGTTCTGCAGAAATCCTGTGCTACGTCTGCCCACTGTGCTCAGCACACCTCAGGATTTATCACTGCCACAGTACTACTGCCCCTTCTGGTAGTAATAGGTGCTACATCCTGTAAAAACCATAGTCACAGCCAGTATTTAAGAAATATCTACGAGAACCCTTTGTGTATTTCTGTGTTCAGTATAATATACAATAACAGATGGCTAGATATCTATTGTAGTATGACAGAACCACTTGTGCATCCACTGATATCTTTATGCAAGGTTTGAAGAAATGTAACATCCGTTCAAAGACAAAAGGGGCCAATAACCCATTTATTCGCCACTGAAACTTACAGCATCCCCACAGCATTTGAATCTGTGATTATGGGGAAGTGTATGCACACACCAGGGTTTGTTAAAATACAGAAGTGTGACAGTGAGTTGTACCTGGAGGCCTCCAGTTTCTGCTGCTCCAGGCGCTGCTGGGCCTCCCAGTTTGCTCTCTCCTCCTCAAACACACGTCTCTTCTCCTCTAACTCCTTGTGCTGAGCCTCCAGGTTCTTCTTCATCTGCTCGTGACGCCGCTGAAGCTGCAGACAGACAGTACAGTGGAGGCTGTCAGCACTTTGTACTGAAAGCAGTGTCACACATGCAATCAATAAGCTGAAGGCAGCAGAGACACAGCAAAACCGATCTAACTTTTTCAACACAATTACCTCTGTAGTTACATTGAATGTGAAGATATAATACTGTAACTGAATCTAAGAGAAAATATATTTTGCAATATTTCCAAGCTATCAACAAACTTATTGTCAATTAAATTCTCCTAAGAGAGGAATGAACAGCCGATTAAATGAGGAGAGAAATGAGAAAATGCTTCAACAAACCTGAAAAAAAAAGAAGTCTTTCTGAAAGTCAAGGGAAGATAAAGTCTTGTTTGTGATATTTTGTTCACTGGTTTTAAGGCTTATTCCTGCATTTACTTCATCTTCTACTGAATTCGAATTATAGAAAGTAATATTACATTTATTTCTAAATCAATGATATATCCACAATAAATCCACAAATGCCAACATGCTTTCACACACTTTCTATGTAGCAGTGGAAGAGGAGGAACCTCTCAAAACAGCAGGCATATTTAGGTATCAGTGAGCCTGATACTTGCTGACCAGAATGTAAGTATTCACATTGTTATCTGCCTTCATCGGATTTGAATATGCTTTGTAATGTTGGAGCTCTAATGCAATTTAAATTTGCTTTAATAATCTAAACACTTGTAAATAATAAAAGAGGGATAAGTGCTCCATGTGTTTAACAGACATGAACACAGATACGAGCAGCCCTACAGTCACGTGCTGCACACTTAGATCCAGTTTCAGGGGACGGATACATAAAACACACGTACAAAAGAGGAAACTAGCAAACAGAACATTCATTTACACAAATCAGCAGCACAGCTCTCAGACAGTTCAATCACACTTCTAACCACTGATATACGTGAGGACAAGAGGAAGGAAGGAGCCCAGACAGAGATGAGTAACTTCACTGGGGCATGAACTATAGAATTTATTAACCCACTGTGTGTGTGTGTGTGTGTGTGTGTGTGTGTGTGTGTGTCTCTTACCTCTGCTTCAGAGTCTTTGAGCTTCTGCACTTTCTCCTTGACTTTCATCTCAAACACCTGCTCCATCTCCATCTCCATCTTCTTCATCTTAGCCACATGCTCTCGCCTCTCTTCCTCCATCTGAGCCAGTGGACTCCTGCACAGGGAGCACGGGAGCACAGACACAAAAACACATATTTAGACCCATGCTACAGTGTATTAACAGCAGCATGCCTACTCATCAGTATGCTGACACATTATTAACAGTAATTACTTATAAAAATTTAGTTAATTTAACAAATTCAGTTCTTCCGCCAGTTTGTTCTGCAAGTAAATTATGAAACATTTTCTTGTCCAGAGCTGACAGAAAGAAAAGAAGCTGACTTTAAAATCCATGCAGTCTGTACAAATCACAAAACATCATTCCCCTTTTACAAGATATACAACATGTCGGGGTGAAGGAGGGAAAAACAAGGCTACAGGTGAAAATTCAGGAATGACAGGATCCAACAAGGTTGTGACAGGAGCAGGAAACCAACCACAAGGTAGTTTTGGGAACCAGAGGAGGGATCCAAAGGCTAATGCAAGGAACCTGTGAACACTGACTGTTAGTGGAAGTGGTGGGTTAATTGTTAGTAAAGCTCACCAGGGTGGTTTGTTGCAGTGTAAGTGTACAGAGACCTGTCATGAACTATGTGGAGCGGTTACCTGAGATTATGAGGAATGTTTGATGACGATGTTTGAATTTTTTAAGCTTTAGAAGTTAATCTACTGCACTGTGATTCTAAAGTTAAAGGTAAAGCAGAGGATCAAACCACTCAAAAGCTCAACTTGTGCTCACTCATGGATGCAGGCGTTGGTGATGTGCTTGCTTTAGAACACGCTTTAAAAGTTTCTGAGAAGCTATTTTCTCACTCGGAGCAGTTAGGTCGCATATGAACAACCAAGACTTTCTGTATTTGTATTTCTCTATGTATTTCTCTCATTGGTTTAAAATAAGCGGGGACAAATTGCTGTCATTCATCAATCAGGTTTCAGCTACTTCAATCAAAGTCTGGTGCTTTTTTTTTGCTTGCGCTGCCAGGCTGCTGTCTAAGTCTAATGAAAGCACACCCACACAGTCCTGATGAAGCAGACTAGCTGAGCTTTCGAGTAGAGGTGTATGCGATTAGCACACTATTAAAACGATTAAACATTGTTACCCGTGCTAGTCAACACCAGAAATACTAGTTGGTTAAACTAATTATTAATGCTTCTCAATGTACAAGGCCAGTTAACTGTTGTGTCTAAGATGTTACGCAGCCAACTGCCACTATTTATGGGGTCTTCTCAACACGCTAAGGCCCGGATATTGCAAACTAGAGAGGTGCAAAGTGAGACAGATGACGTGGTAAAACCAGTGTGGTTTCACAGTATTTTAATTTAGAAAATGGAAATAAGGTTGTACACAGGCTGTGTCAGAATTAACTGACATAAAACCACTCCACCAGAGCAATGCGCAACCACATTAAAGTGTTCTCAATTTTGACTGTTTTCTTTGTGATTTCTTACTCCTGGACTTTCTATTTAATCAACTGAGGTAGTCAGCAGGAGCATCTGTTAAACTCCTGAATAAATATTACCTCAGGATGGTTTTCTTCAAACCTTAACCCTGATCCTTTGTAAGTCATGAATAGATAAGACTATAGACAAATGGGCTAAATAAAACTTTCAAAAGCTTTAACCAATTTAGAAAAGGTAGATGCAATGATGGACTACAGACAGTCCTTGTGCAGTTTGCTTCCTCAGCAGCAGTGGTCGGTTTAGAGACGCCTTCTCAGAGTAGACAGCTTGTCATGATGAGTGACAGGCTGATGGGAAACACAATGGCAAACATATTTTTGTCTCACATACTTGTGCTGCATCTCATAAGCACTGGTAACCGCTCACACATCAACAATGCAGGTCTCTTCTGTTAAACCAAGCAGGGCTGAGAGCAGCAGCAGGTGGAGGGAGCAACGAGAATACAAGAGGAAAGACTTTGTCGTTTGGAAAAAATGAAAGCCTCACAGTCCTGGCTGGCAAACTATGTTCATAAAGAGGAGTGGCAATTCACAGTTTTCCTCCTGAAAATATGTAGCGACAGGGGGAAAGTTGGAGGGAGCAGACCCAAGTCAACAGGGAGGATAGAAAACACCCAAACACAGCGAACAGTGAAAATTAAGGAAGGATACAGAGATGTGAACATCTTGAACAAGGGTTTGAAAAATAAGTGAAAAAATGACCACTTACATTCCTTCAACTGTGTCAAGTCTAAAAAACAAAAACACATACAACCAAACACACGCGCACGCACGCACAGACACACACACAGCATGCAATGATGAGATCATGCACTAAAAAAACTATCCTTTTTTAGACCTATTCTGTGGCTGAAACTACATTTTAATTGCAAATGGAAAAAATAAACCTGGAAAAAATGATAATGTCCTCTTTGTGAGCTGGGTGTCAAATCCATTAGCAGAGCTGGTCAAATGTTTAGCTGTGTGTTAGCATCAGCAGTGTGAGGCTTCTATTCAGCTGTAGTGAGTTAGCCATTTGCTTGTAATGAGAAAGCATTATCGTGTTCTTGATTCAAACTTTTGAAAATCAGTGGCATCACTTTATGCAAAGTAGCAGAGTGAGAGGTTACGACAGAAGCCCTTTAGTACTTTTCCACATATCACAAACAGATGATCAATGGTCAGTGAATGAAATAGTCCTCCAGCTTTGCCTTGTCATGATACTTGGTACCCTAATAATTAAGTAAAAATAAGGACACAAGATCATAATGTAACAACACAGTCATCTGCAATCGTTTTCTGTGTGCCAATGTAAACTTGACCAAACTTTCTGGAACAAAAGTAACATATGAGACGAAAACACATTAATCCCAACACACCCTGCAACATCAGAATCTCTGTAAATCAATAGATTCCAATTGTGTGCTATGAACATTCAGATGAACCATTGAGTCTCACGGAGTTTTCTTGTATCCACCTCCTTCATTTTTCCATATTTAAATTTGAAATTAGAAGGAAGTCCTCAGAAAACCAGTTTCTGGTAATACAGTAATCTCCCAAAATGTAATAAGCTTATAAGTGGCCTAATAAACAAGCACCTGAGGCTTATAATCAGACTATAACTGCCGTCTCTAGTGTACTTTGTTCTTGACTTACTTGGTGGACAGTTGTCCTTTAGCCCTGTTGTTGTCCACTCCATTATAGGTGACAGCAGCCAGCTTCCTGCTGCGGTAGTTTTCATAATGCACGTTGTTTGTCACATCCTTCAGGTCCTGCATGTGAGTTCTGAGGATGAACGATGAAGAATACATTTATAAAATACTTTCTGAGACTTATTTCAACTGCTCTTTGTGCAGGACTGTCATCTGAAACCATTTAAACTGTTTTTATAAAGATTTTTTTAGTAACTGTAAATGACAAGTTGTCTTTGTTTTCTCAGTACCTGATGAGCATGTCCCTAAGGATGGTGAAGTCGCAGTGGTCACTGTTTTCAACTAGGAGGGACAAGAAATTGTCAGTCAGCCAATTATTCGGATAAAAAACAAACAAACACATAACCTTGTTTTTACCTTAGACAGCAAGTAACATCTTCGGTCTAATGCATTAAACACAACATGTTTGTACATGTTGACTAAATATACAAAATCTATATCCTTATTTCATATTAGATTTTAAACAAATTTACATCTCTATTTTTATCAGTTGCATATCAGTTGATATACATTATTTATTTAAGTTTCAGGGGAGCGATTTTAACTGAGTAAACATTCATACCTTCTGCAACCCCCCAGGGGTATTGTCTCCCTCTGACCCTTTTGCCATTCACCTCGATAATGGTGTTGCTTCCTACTACAGCCAGCGGCAACTTGTCCTGGCAAAAGATAAATATGTATAGGTATATACATATGTGTTTTAAATATTGCAAGTGTATGAATGTGGGTTTACAACACACTAGTACACTGTAATATGGGCTGTGGATTTGGCAAGGGGCATACCTTTATCTTCTTCACCAGTCTGTTCTCTTCTTCATCATCTGTCTCAGGAAACTCGTAAATCTTGATTTTGTGCTCTTGGATTTCCCGCATGATCTAGCAGTAAAAGAGAAGACCTTTAAGCGACTGACAGAGCTGCTGACGGGAAATAGCTAAGCAAAACGGATACCCCATTCGAATCATACTGGGCCAGAGAAAAACAGGCAAACAATAGAATTTCCATCAGAAGAAAACAAGTCATGTGACATTAATGGTTTTAAATTGGAAATTCATGATTTCAGTTGATATACAAATCCATATATGGGTTGCATTGTCTACATTCATTACTTTACTAAACCAACTTTGCTGCATAATCGACAGATACTGCTACAAATTGCTGTAATTCTTTATAAACTATTCACTCAAATTGTTACCAGAGTCTTTATTTACCTAGCTGTCGAAGGTAACAGGCCATAATTTAAAGAAGGATTGTATTAGAGGTAGAGGCAGGCCTTTATTTCTAATTTCTTCTGTTTGATCAGAATAACTAGTCACATTTTTGTACAAAACCTTATTTGGACTGTTTGCCTATGTGAAGTTATTGCTTTATGCTATTAATACAAACTCAACATCTTCTGCGGGTGTTTCAAATTAAAAGCTCCCCAGCATTAACAGGGCTTTTATTGTAAAACTGTTGCATGCATACCCTATGCAAAAACAGCCAGATTTAAGGATGACAAAGAAAAGTGGATCAGAATGAACAGAGTAAGAGCTGTTGAAGCATAATAGCATAATCATATTACTGAAATTATTCAATTAAAGTCACAGAAATGTACATTATGTTTAACTGGTATGGACATTATACACCAGAGGTTAATGCATGTTTGTTTTTTTGCCCAGCCTGTATTTGTGGACTGACCTATTTTTGTTAATGTGTACCACAGTCCTGACCGTTATCGGAAACCAGGCTTTGACTACCAGTTTGAGGAAATACGATTGTGACGTCATTAAGTTTTGCTGAAATAACAGCAATTTTATCACAGCTTGATGGCTTTTTGTTTTCATCAATAAGTTTCTGTCAGCAACTTTGATGTGAACTAACCCTTTTGTAATAAAGCACAACACATCACACAAAAGCCCACTGCAAACCTGAGCTATCGTGATGCTGGTGCTTTCTTGTTTTTATCTGTACGTTTACAAAATAATCTTCCATACAGTGCAGGATGTAGGTCAACCCTGGGCAAACAGATGTGATACCAAAGAGGGAGTTATTTGATTTTTGCTTCGTGATGGACAGCATCACCATCATACCAGCGACCACAAGAGGGAAAAAAAAGGCCTCTGAGATACTTTTTCTGTAGCCGTATGCAGCTGTGGAAACCACTGACCTGCTTCTTGAACTGTTGGCATTCCTCTGGGGTGAGAGTGTCTGCTTTGGCGATCAGTGGGATGACATTTACTTTCTCATGCAACCGTTTCATGAACTCAATATCCAGGGGCTTCAGTCTGCAGAGAGATAAAGACACAACTTTAAATGTAATTCAAATGGATACCACAAGCGGTGTCAAATGGTGCTGACAGTTTCTTGGTTAGCTCTTTCTTGGACAAGACAAGGATGAATTTAATTAAAGCAAATATAGAAATCTGTGACGCATGACTGAGGTTTGTAATGTCTAAGGAAATGACCTCATAGACGTGAGAAAGCATTGCTATTCTTGGCTGTTTTCAAGCTGGGTAAATAACATTTGACATTACAGAATTATTAAGTTATAGTAATCGCATTGTGTCTTGTCATAAAATCTCATCATATCCTCATTTAATTATTTAAGCGTACAATCGAAATATCTCTCCGAGCTGAAATCTTCCCTGCAGCAGAATCTGATGCTTTGAGTGCTTTGAGTAGGATGCATGTTTGGTATGTAGCCAACAACCAAGCAGGCCAGTATACAGCAGAGTACTGCCCTAAAACCTAAGAAAAGCTGAATGTAAGAACTGATAGTTTTTATCTGAAAAAACAACAATAAAAAGAAGACAGTTTGCACAGAAGATGCTGCTGCAAACAAAACGGTAAGATAAACCTTTACAATACACCAAACAAATGATGCCAGCTGGCTCGTGGAGCAAGTACACTCATATCAACATGGTCTTTGTAGCAGTGCACATTAACACATCCTATATCAAGTACAAGGAGACAGTACATTGCTTTAGTTGAACAATATTGATATTCCATAGCTGTATTGTATCAGCATTACCAAACTCAATAAAACACAGTAATTATATATAAACTGCAGAGAACAAGCTCTAAAGGATTGGAGTTTTCACTGCTTTGACTCTACACAAACTGTACAGAAGAATGTGGTGTTGTCAAGCCACAAACCGGCCATGTGCAATTCAACAACTATGTGGCTAGGCGAGTCTTTATACTGAGAGAAAACTGATGTCAAGTCGAACAAGCTCATTTACCAAACCGTCTTGTAAAAATACCGTTACATATTCTGTGAGAGAATAAAATCTTACCAACGTGAACATATTGTATATTTGAGAAATGAGTGTATATATATATATATATAAAACCAACAAAACAGGAAGAAGAAAACTGCATTTTGTCATGCTTATCAGCAAATATACAGACAGTCAAGCCCGAAATTATTCATACCCCTGGTAAATTTGCCATGTCACTTTTTGTTCAAATGTAAATAAAAGCTCAGAAATATTTTTTCCACAATGATGCCTCTTGTGGCTCTTGGCTTGACTGTATTTACAAAGGTCAAATTCGGTGGTTGTATGACATTATAATTCATATTTTGAGAGCTAAAAAAGACCTGTTTCTGAAGAAGACTATGTGACTATGTCTGACGCATTGATCTACTCATTAAAATCTACACTCATGCTTCCCAGCAATATATAATAATAACTTCCAAATCACAGTTAATTACATTAATGTGACCTGGATCCAGTGACAATAATTAAAGTCGTTGCTAAAATCATCACTTGCCCACGACGAGACAATAAGCTTTTGAGCTACTGTAGTTAGCTGCAGTGACATTGCTTTCTATAGGTCTGATGGTGTTGACAGAACCCCCACAAAATTGATTAACCTGCCTCCTGCAGCACAGTACACTGCAGCTACTGTCCTGTTACTAACAGCTGACTTTTTTCATACTTCTAAGGCCTTTTTTTTGAGGGAACTGAATTTAATGCCTTTTGAGACTTTAAGACCTGTAGATACACTTGTTTCTCAAAAACCCTGAAGAAAAACC
Source organism: Chromis chromis (assembly GCA_900302755.1). Classification (NCBI taxonomy): domain Eukaryota; kingdom Metazoa; phylum Chordata; class Actinopteri; family Pomacentridae; genus Chromis; species Chromis chromis. The sequence continues at coordinate 27,439 of OMNN01074425.1, read as the reverse complement.
AGTCACCAGAGTTCAGCTACGGAAGCAATAGTCAGAGTATTTCTCAGTGTTGGAGGTCATTGTGTTGCTGTGTGAGAGCAGTCAGCTGGTGTTATGAGGGGTTGCTCTGTGAGTGTGGCGAGTGCGTTTGTGTGAGAGCATACGCTGCCCATCCTCAAGGCTAAAGTAACGCTTGTGTGGGTGCAGAGCACAGGCTTGTACAAACACAATGTCTCATAGAAAACAGGCAGACTGAGGAAGGCAAAAAGAAAGCACAAGAACAATGGAAGACAGAGGCTTCTTCATTGTTTACAGTATGTCACGATCAACAGCTTTAAGGGCATGTAGGCACACGGCAGATATTTGCATATTCACAAATTAGGCAGCGCCACACAGCAGACGCAAAAACAACAATCTTCTCCACTACCATGGCCAACAGCATATTGTATAATTTAAAGGTCAAGAGTCGTGACCAAGGGCAAGCTTTTCATTTGAACATGAATTAAACCCATAAACTTAAATGAGTTACTGGCTGAATACTGTTGAGTGTTTTAGTGGCAGGAAATAACCACTGAAGTTTCTCAATTTCACTGCTCTGACACTTTCTGCCCTTTGACTGAAATGCATCACACAAGACACGTACGCTTCTTTAAAGAACGGCAAGATGAGCACATCATAGCTGTAATCCAACTACAGAAGATGTGGTAGCTTGTGAATAATAAACATTATAATTAAAATTCCACGCAGTCATCTTTTTATGAAACACTTGGTGATCAGTATCATCTGCTGGGCATTTTGCCAGCAGCTCAGTATGGCTCGCAACCCCCCTCTTTTTCTTTTACAAGCCTCAAGTTTTAACCCTTATTTTGCAAGACAAGCCGACTCGATCTCACATTATCATTTCCAGCAATGGCCTAAGGGAGTAGTTCTAAGAGACGGAGTAAGACGACACATATTTACTGCACAAATTCAAGAGCTGCCAATATAACCACAGCTTGATGCTGTTTTTTTTTTTAGCTGAAAATGCTAAGGGAGGAAGCACTTAACTGACGACTTCAGACTGCACAGGGATCTGAACCAGCAGCCTTTCCTTCCAGTCACAAACCTGTTTCTCTGACCTTTGGGGCACTGTTGACCCTGCATTTCCCTCCTTACACTATTTGTCCCTCATTTCCTCTCACTGTTCTCTTACCCGTCCTCTTCCAACCTTTTCCTTTCTCTACTCCTATTGCATTCGTTACCTGCATCCCATTTCTTTATACTGAACAATGAATTCAATTCAAGAATTCAAATCTAATCGGACCTGCTAATACTAAAAACATGAGTGGTATAGGGCACTCTGTGTAAAAGCATACCTATTAACTGTCTCGTGAATTTGTGTCCCAAACTTACCCATGTCCCGAGGGGGCAATGAAGTACAGGCAGCAGTGAATTCGGCTGTCAGGCATCTGTCTTCTATTCACCCGAGATTCTGAGTTCAGGTAGTCTTCAAACTTGCTGTCTATGTGATCGATGATTGGCTGCCAGCTGCGTAATACAAATTACATCTTCTGTTAAGTAACAAAATGGCCACAACACCAAAACGTACCCCTTGAATGGAATGTCGGAGAGTAGGTTTGCCGTTTTAAGGATTATAAATGAAACAATAATATCTTCGCTGAGCTGCAGTTAATGCAATCCTCACCAGTTGCTGTTGTCAACAGCATCTCCGAACCCTGGGGTGTCAACTATTGTGAGCAGCAGCTGGACTCCACCTTCCTTTATTAAAACTTTTGACTGCTCCACCTAAGACAGGAGAAACAATAACGACCACACTGTGTTTACTTCTGCCAAAAATTGTGCCTCTGAAACCAAACTGTTTAAATAACACTATTTAAAACACAATATGGAAGGAGGTGTGGAGAATCATCATTACTGTAAGCCAACAGCATCACAGATTGCATGTTACATGTAGAAAACACTTAGCAGCTAGCAACATGTAGCAACCTGCCATCTCACACTATGGCATTAGCTAGCTATGCTGAGAAGCCAGAAAAGCACCCAAACATTTGGAGATAGTGATGCTGTCAGTCAGGAGCCAGACAGACAAAGTGCAGCGCTTGTAATTAGGAAAGATGTGGATAGAGGCATTTATGGCAGGAGCTGGTGGCAAGTCTGAATTGTTTAACCCCCTGAATCCCCTGATCATTTTTTGCTCCGGTCACATTTTGACTCTCTGTGGGCTCATTTCTTACTGCAATATAAAGTTCTGCACCCTTATAGTAAAAGCACAACCTTGGCTAGAAGTAGAGAGAGAGCTCAAAAATGTCTTTTGTGCAGAAAACAAAGTTATAAAATGGCATTAAAAAATACAAGAAAAGAAAAGTTGATTTTCTTACGAATATTTATTTTACAAATGTTTAAAAAAAAACCTGGAATCAATGAACAACATTTTTCCAAGTGCCCACAGGTGTTATTATATAAGATGCCTTTTAAATCCACCGGCAGGTTCTGGGGTTCAGAAGGTTAAAGAGTATGATAAATGTTATTATTTATAAAAGAAATCGTCTATTAATAGAGCTCTATTTTTTTTTTAAAATCATATAAAAGAGTTCTACAAATAAAAACTTTTCGCAACACACCCCATCATTCTCTTCACCTCACAATGATCAACCATTTGTGTTCTTTAGTGACAGCCATGCATGACATGTGGTGAGAAAGGCACCGGTTATTTTTTGATTGTTAACGGAGCTGGTTCTCTGGCTTGTTAATGCAGTAAACAATTTCACTGTAGTATCTTCATCTGTTTTTAATATATTAGTTTTGCTAGAAAGCCAAAAAGTCATGAATACAGATAGTAGAGAATCTGTGTTTGTGGCTCTGTCGCTGCAGTTTTTCTTTTTACCTAAAATGTCAAATTTATGGTTTGGATAGCAGCACAGCCATGGGTTACAGAATCTTACCAGTCTTTTTTCCCCCAGTAAATGCTGACAGTGTGTTACACCGATTCTACCGCAGTGTGCCACAATTCATATCAAAAGGTATTTTGGCTGCAATGTACCTGTACGGTCTTTTTGATTCTATGTGAAGGTCCAGGATACTCTGAAGAATACAAGTCTGTTAAGAACAGAGAGTTGATCAACGTGGATTTCCCCAGCCCTGACTCTCCTGTGAAAAAAACAAAAACAGAAGAAAAATCAGTATGTCAGCACCAATTTGACTTCATGCAGTGTTTATAACATTGGCCAGAATGTAAAACAACAAAATACTTGGAATAAAATGTTTCAAACCCAACCCTCCCCCCTGTATTATATCCACAGTGTTCAAGTTCACTGCTGACATCCTCCACACAATCAAAGGCCATGTGTCTTTGCAGGGATGCGACTGACATTTGCCCAAGACATTAATCCATTTGGGTTAGCAGTTAAAAGGCTAAGGAAACAACGTGGACAATGGCTCTTGTTATGTGCAGCTGACTGGCTGTGTGGTCTGGGCGACTTCTCAAGCTTGGTTGGCCATTGTGTGCCCAGTTTCCAAGCTCCTGATGAAAAGGATCATTAGTGGAAATGACCACTGGCACGGCCTGCCTTGGCTGATGGTCACAAGTCAATATTTAACGAGCCACCATTTACACTAGAGCCACAGTCAAAGGGTAGTGTGTGTGTAGCTTTTACTGTACCATCTGCGTGTCATGTATTTTATGCATAGCATATAACAATGTGCTACATGTATGTGCTGGCTAAATTTACTGCAATATGAAGTGCTAACAGGCCCGTGAAATGAGCGGCTCTGTAATGTGTGAACTGAACAGGTTGTTGGGTCATGAGGCATGGAGAGTTGTGCCAGGCACTGGTGGTAATGCCATCCTATCTGTCTTATTCCGTTCCTGTCTTTTTCATCCTCCTTTCACACCACACTGGTGACGCATTGCATTGCATGTGGGCACTGCGGGGACATGTGGGCTCACAGCTAATCAGAGCCAAGAAAGGCTGATTATTGTGTGTGTGAGTGTGTTCTTGCAAGAGGATGATAGCATAAAACAATGGGATGCTTTAACTAGCAGAAAGCCCAGAGGACCTCCTGTACTTCTCCTTGTTGCAATGCCTTTTTTTTAAAAATCTTTTCTTCTATTATTCCTAAAGTGAGGATATTTGTTGCAAACTGACTGAAGCATTCGCAAGCCCCAGAGGCCCACTTGGTCACCATCCAGCAAGAGCACTGAAGAGGACAGAGGCAAGCAAAATCCAAGTGCCTTGTTATGGTGACATTCGACTGCAACTACTTAATAACAGCAATTAAAAGACTGCTCACTTAACACATTTGGGAATTTATTACCAGCACTACAAGAAAGGCCTGTAAAGAAATAGTTTGTTGTGAAGTCAGTAGGATGTCCTCAGATGCATGCTGGTTAAATAACTGTTGGTCCCCCACAGGAAATGGTTTTGACCCTAGAAAACATTTTCCGTCCAAACAGGGCTTGATCAGCCAAGGAGAATCTTGGCCCATTGTCAACCACCACATCCAAGCATTTTAAAAGAATGTCTGGATTTCTGATTCGCTGAGTGCAGTTCTAGATAAATCCAACCCAAATGTTTCTTTTCCCGGAGAAAGTGTCAAGTACCTGACATAACGATTAATTCACAGAACAGCAATGCAATGCCCCCATCCTCTTCGACTTACAAAGTAACACTACAAAGCTGGGGACCAGTCCTCTGTGTATACAGTAAATATGGCCTCTCTCTCTCTCTCTCTCTCTCTCTTTCTCTCTCTCTCTTTCTCTCTCTCAAAAACAAACCACAGTGAAGGACTTTAAAATGCCAACCGCAAGGAATACAATGAAATGATTCAAACTAAACAAGGGCAAACTGAGGGCTGAGCAGCTTGTGTTCTTACCCACGACCATCAGGGTGAACTCAAAGCCCCTCTTGACAGACTTCCTGTACACTTGGTTGGGGAGGCTTGCAAAGCCAACATATCCTTCCAGATTCTTTTGTTGCTGTAAGACAGTAAAAAAAAAAATCACACATTATAACCATAAGAAAATCAAATCTTGCATCCCTTCATTACCTCAAAAGCTCAAAAGAAAAGTCTTTATCGTCCTATCCCCCTGTTGCCTAATCTGAAATACACTGCAAATCTTCTAACCACTTGAACCTCATGTTTACATTATGTAGACTTGAATTTTGATAAAACTATTTTGTTGGCTTTACATATTTACTTTGCAACTGCTTATTCCAGTTTTCACAGAAAATATTTCACACTTCAATTCAAGATGCCAGTTATATATTAAAAAAATTATATAGTAAATACGTTGTGCATTCTGTCTGTACAAAATGGTTATTTAAAACATAATTTCTGTACTTACAGCTGGTTCATGTTGATCAATATAGCATGGTCCCAATGTGCAGAAAGGGACAATGATTCCAGGATCACAGAAGAAACAGACAAAAAACAAAAAAAGCAACAGAGAATCAATCTCAGGCCATCTAACAAACAAACAAACAAACAAACCATTCTGTCTGCAGAATCAGTTTCCCAAGTTGTGAAGCCTGGAGCAAAATGATTCATGATCTACGCGACTGTAACAACACAGACAGTTGGCCAGTGTTGTACATATTCCACTCCACTTGTTCCTTTAATGTCAGTAGCACCATAAAGCAAGGTCCATTCACTGTTGCAGCTTTTTTTTTTTCCGCCTGTGGCTAGGAGAGGATTTTTGCTTCTTACACCAGAGCATCTCCTGCCTACCAACAGCAGCCCACATGTCTTCTGTGTGATACTAGGACTATGCTGATTTGCCTACAGGATATGCAGTTTAATTTTAGCAGCATCTTGCTGCTTCAGTTTATTAAACATTGTTTATTGTGCTCTGCAAATAGATATCCTATAAAACATAACCAGTCATCATTTATTGCAGCTGATCTTTTAAAACCAAAAAGCTGAGAAAAAATGTGAGAGCTGTAATTTAAAATGAATTAAAAAAATTACAGCAGTGCTCTTCCTATCTGGCAATGTTTGACAGACCTTGCTAAAGGAAGTGGTGGCAAGTGGAGCACACGGTTTGCAGATTTTAGAAGGCTCTCCTCAGCAGAATACCAAACCTGATGTTACAGCTTGAGAGAAAAACAACTACAGTATTCTGACTTACAGGCCACACTGTGAAGTCAATGAACTTAAAAGTCAAAACATGAACTCTAAGGTATTAGATCCACTGTAATCCAGATTAGATGGCAGCCGTGTCCTCCTACCTAACCTGGCACATCTTTTAGGTCTGGCGTTGACTACCAAACCTAGATGCATCTAATCATGGCAGTTTAATCAAATTATTGATCTCACACACTGAGGCAGCACCTATATCTGGTACACGAACGACACTGGGTCGTTTTGCAAATGTTCTCACGGTCAAACGTAACGCTTACTGTTATTCTGAATAACATGGGGCTATTTAATGTTATCTCACGTTTACAAAAGCCTAAACACAAACCCACAACAGCTCACATTCAATAACGTTTCTTGTCGTTTCCCTTGTGTTCAAAGCATAAAAGTTAGCATCAACGTGAGCTGTCTAATCCATTATACGGCACTAAGTGAGCTAGTTAATCAAATTGTAACCATTTGCAGACAAGCTTTAAAACAGCTATCTGGAACTGGAACTGGACATTAACGTGGCTTTTAATGTTAGCTCATAAAACATACAAAAACTGAAATACTTTGCTAAAGAGCTAAAGACAGGAAATGACACTCCCGTTAGGTTATGCAGCCTGCTAGCGAACCGACGCTGACAACTAGCTAGCTGGCTAGCTAGCTAGCAACCCATATAACTGGAGGCGGACGACTGGGCGTTGGTTGCTCAGACAACTGCAGAAGCTAAATAGCGGCAAAGCCAAGTTGTTTAAATAATGAATCCTATGTTAACTCAAATCATCACAGCTGCAATTTACAACAAGCTTTTCTGAATAAGTCGTGACAGTAGCTGACTCTAGCGGTCTCACCCATAACGTTGACGCTCCCTGCCGCCTCAAAACCGATCATTCACAAGCCGACATTCCCCTTCTCACTACTTTTGCTTGAGCTACGCACAATGAAGGACGCAACGCCTCCCCAGCTCTGCGAAGATACGCCGAAAGACAGACGTAAAAGGTACGTGAATCACACAGGGAGGAAAAGTGTAGTCTCGCGACAGCTTACAATTCCTTTGAGTCCTGGTGTGATCTCGCGATAAACTAAAATAACCGTTAAAGTAAGAAGAAACTTAATTCTTACTTATTTATCTCTTTCAAAAATGATTTTTTTTTTCTATTTACACACGCACAACTAATTTCACTTCTCTCAAAACTTAATTAAATACTAATAACTGACTTGTTCACGTATAATAGGTTAAGTACTTCATATTAACGAAGTCGCTTATACGGTCCTATTTTACAATTTTATTGGCAGGTAATTTGCAATATGTACGTTTATTTTATTTTTCTGTGTCACGTCGATCAACAACATTATCGTCAAAATACTCTGGTGACTGAAGAGCGTCTGTTGTATCCATAGTAACCACGACTGTCCAATACTACTTAGTTGGATTGGTTAAAAATGCGGGTAAATTAGCATAGTTTTTTCTTATTTGCTAATGTCTGGGCGTCTGCTGTTGCGACAGTAAAAACTGTCACTTATTACCTCGACTTAGGATATTAAATGAGGCAACATTTATGTTAAGCATTCCAAACCAACTGTCTACTGTTAGTTTGCTATGCTGGAAGAAGGGTAAGAGACTAAACTTGTTTTTTTAGTTCATCTGTCAGCTGGACGGCTCTATTCAGCTGCTTCTTCTAGACAAACAAAACAAGTGCATGCTAACCTTGGTATCTGTGAAGCTAGTTGGAAGAGTTTCTACTGTTGAGCATTTAAATGTCTGGCTTAGGCAGGTTAAATGTGCATATGCTCATAAATGTCTCACAGGTTCCTCATGGAAACAAATGGGAATACTGAAAATGTCCAACACGGTTAAAAAAGCAAGACAAGGAGAAAAAATACTCTTGAAATCCACAGGAATCCAGAGCAAGTAAGCAGGGTTATTTTCCCCCTACAGTTATTTAATGGTCTGATGCACAAAGTAAATTTCACTTGTCTGATCTGACAAAAAACACATCACCTGATAAGCCTGTTTTTTGGGGGGTTTTTTTTAGAGCTTCTCATGATCTCAGGAGGCTCCAGTCCCTGCTTGCCAAAAGCCGCCCCAGACAAGAGGTGAGCAACAACACATGACGCCACACTGAGGAAGCGTGTCTAGACATTTTGATAACATACAAACCAGCTCACATTTCTTCAGGTCTGTGTATATATTGTAGTGTGAGACTCCTGGTGTTGCAGGTGGCAGCGCTGAGTCACAGTAAAGCATGCAGAGGTGGAGCCAGGAGATCCATGAATCCTTCAAAAGACACCAGCAGACACAGGAGTGAGAGCGACATCAGCAGGGAAAACTCTGAACTGGAAAAATTCAGGTTTACCTCCGCAAGGAATTTATAATCTTCAAATAATGTATTTACTTGAATGAATGTGCTACTGTAGTTGCATTCAAGCATTCTCTAAAACTAGTAAAGTTAACACGTTCATTAAATTTCTCCTTTCCAGTTGAATGTAATTAACTCATTATTATTATTATTATTTTCCATATTTCCTACATGGAACAACAGTCATTCTTTCTGAACCTTACTTTGAGAAATATAAATATTAAGTCCCTGTCCAGTCAATGATTCAACCCCCACAAACTAATTTCTTTGCACCAAAATTACATAGTTAGCGTTCTATCAAGAATCTAATAAAGTCTGTGTTTCTTTGGACCTAATTATAGATATTTTACTTTTCCAGCATAACATACAGAGACCAAAGATGTTTCAGTAGTCACCCGCTGTGTAAACTGTTTTCTGACATCCTTACATCTTTGGTCAACAACCGACTCTGCAGGTAGAAAATCATTGTGTTGTATTTCAGCATTTCTTCCCTTGTCACGTACATGGCTGACGTTAATGATAATATGTACTCCCTCTACAGTGATTGGATTGACCATGCACCACCAGAGTCAGTCCTTAGAGTTCTCATCTGCCTCCGATTATTGATCAGAGATCCCCATCATCAGGTAGATCTTTAAAAAAAAAAAAAAAACTGTTTCTAATGTTATTCATACAATCTTTAAGTATTTCCACTGTGTAAAAACAATAACTGCCTTTTTTTAAAAATGCTTTCTTTTAGAAATTTCTCCATGAGCTCCAAGGTGTCAATTTGCTTGCCAGGGTAAATGCTCTGAGATTTCCCTCACATCCCTCAACAGGCTGTGTATCCAGATGCATCTCATGTTATCGTCATCCCTGCTATGTTTGTCTTTTAGTATATGGAGTCTGTCACTGCCATGTATCTGTCATGCGGAGAGAAGGTGTTTGCCACGCAGAAGCTGGTCACAATGACCTGTGAGTGATACGAAGGCAGTATCACAGCACACCACTGATAATATAGGCTGTGACTGTCCTTATCATTTGTGGGTTTACTGATTGTTTTACAGACATGTTTCAGAAGCTGTCTGCTGCTGAAAATCAAAGGGTCTGGGTCATTGAGAGTGGCGCTCACAGGGTAAGTGATAAGTTGTGATAAGTTTTCTGTGTGATGTTTGACAGTGTCAAACTATGACTGGAAGTTACTATTACCTTTTTTTTTGCCTTGATAATAAAAAGAGCCATCAGTTCATTTATCTGTGTGAGACTTATTTTGTCCAAAACGGAATTTTTCTAATATTAATAGCTGAATTTCAACAGATGCAGATGAGGAGTGTTAATGATGTTGGTGATCCTCTGACCGTTCCACTAGCACCAGCATCAGGCCTACAAGAAACATCAGAATCTAAGCAATTTACTGAGAATTTTGACAGTGAAGTCATTTTATTTGGACCATCCTGTACTTGTACTTGTAGTGTTGCTATGTAAATGTGTTTATTATCATGTCTCCATTATGCTTTGTGGAAAACAAATTCCAATTCTAACTTTTCTAGACCCTGGTGAAGCTCCTCTCCACAACAGATAGCAGTGTGCTGCTGGGAGCCCTGCTGGCACTCACCACTTTGGCTGAAAGGTAAGTAAATATTCTTCCTAAGATGCATAAATGATTTCATCTGTTGAGTTTGTTTTTTTCCCCTGCAGCCCAGAATGCAAGAAGGAGATTGGGGAGCTGCCAATAGTGGAGAGCCTCCTTGTAATACTGCAGGAATATGACCTGCTGTCAAAGAGGTTAGAAGTCACTTCTTTGCACTGCAGATTCTATAGTACCCACACATGTCAAATACGTTATACATTGTATTCAGGATAAACTTCATGTTTTCACCAGGATGAGTGCTGAGTTGCTGAGGCTGCTGTCCCCGGTACAGCGTGTGAGGGACCAGGTGAGGGAGCTGGAGGGTGTTCCGGTGCTGCTGAGCCTGCTGCACGGTCAGCACCTGAAGCTGCTGTGGAGCATCGCCTGGGTCCTGGTCCAGCTCTGCGAGGATCCCGACACCAGGGCAGAGATCCGGAGCTGGGGTGGGGTGCAGCAGCTCCTCAGGCTGCTCAACAGGTTTGTGACACTGAGTCTCAAAAAGTTTTTGACATTTGTATTACATCATATGAGGTCAGTTGTATTTTCCACAGCTGCAGTCAAAGACAGAACAGCCTCTGTATTCACTGACTTAGAATGTGTACTTTTCTTTTCCTGAAAATTCAGTCGTCAGTGTTTTAGCAGTTACTTTTCTGTCCACACTACGTTTTTGTAAAATGCAGTATTTATGAGAGTCTGATGTCGTGAGAGCAGAAAGCCCACATTACAAACTGGAGCACAGAATTTAAAAGACAAGGATGTTTACCATGCAGGAGAGGTCTAACTAAAATATGCTGTTAGTAGCATTATGGTAATGGTAGGATTCAGTCTTTTTGCAATTTGACCCATTTAAAAGCTTTAAAATATGTCTCTTGAAATTTATTCTGCCCCATGGCACCACATACACATAAGAAATTTGTGAGGAGTGTGGCTGCTGTGATTTTTTTGCTTTTTTGCCTGGCCTTCACTTAACCCTTCAACAGGCTGCAAGTACAATGGAGTGACCAGCAGTGGCCTAAATCAAGTGGCGCAGCCATGTTATTATTACATTATTTACCACAGTGTAACGCATTTACAAACTAACTCTCAGCGACAGGCAGTACGTCTCTGACCGCTCATCCATCGAGACTCTCTCGAGTGCCAACGCAGCTGGTCGCATCCAAAGAGAGCACATGACAGAGCAGCTCAGCCCACAGGAGGAGGTGGACAACACTACGGCCCTGCAGTCAGGTCAGGGAATATACAGCGTAGCTCACATTTCACATAAAATAATGCCTTTTCTTTAGGGATCCTCTCAAGTCTCAAATCACCCACTAAAATTTTGTACTTGTACTGATGTAAAATGATGAAAAGACAGTAAATGTTTACTTGTGCTTGCTGCCGCACAGTAAAGAAATGTCTTCCCCCAGAGGAGTGTTATCAGTAGCTGAGAATGTAAACAGTTTTTTCCTGAAGTGAGAGAATCAAGACCACTGAGACTCGACTAACTGTATCTACAGTATAATTTTAGGGGAAGTGGTTGTAAATTTCCTGTTTTTGTATGTCTGATGACACAACTATGAAGTTTAGCATGGCTGTATCAGTAGAAAAACCTTAAATTTGACATGTCAGAGGCATCAGTGTTTCCAGTCGTTGTTCTGTTCTGTGGTTGTGACAGAAGAGAGTTATAAATATTCACAGCTGTTGTTCAGACTGTCTGAGACTGTAAGACTGCATGCATGAGTTATTAAATTAAATAACAACACCTCTAATCCCCCTTCTAGCCTGCTGTACAGCTCTGACAGAGATGAGTCTGGATGACACATCTGCTCACCACATTGTGCAGGTAAAGAAAACTTCTCACTGGTGTAGTTCAAATTAGGATCTGAGAAACATTTTATTACATTGCATCAGTTAATCATGCCGTTCTTTTCTTAGGAAAATGGCATCTATATAATCACAAAGCTGATTTTACCACAGAACTCTGGACCAAAGATCACTTCTTTACAGGTATATGGCTTTATATATGTATTCAATTACATTTTAATGTAAATGAAGGCATCAGAAACTATCAGAAAATAACACATTGGTTATTTTCTTTGCATACTGGCAGTGCTATGCGTTCCGGACCCTCCGATTTCTCTTTAGTGTGGAAAGAAACAGACATCTGTTTAAGAGGTGATGAAGCACCATTAAAAAGTCTTAAGTTCAATGCATATATCAAAATCTGTTCAAACTGACTGTTGTTGGATATCTGCCAAAGAAAGAAATCTTACTAAATGTTCTCCACTGCTGTTTTATAACCTTTTATCCATTTCAGACTCTTTCCCACAGACCTCTTTGAGTTGTTTATTGATGTTGGACATTATGTGCGGGACCTCACAGCCTATGAGGGTCTGCAAACCAAAGTCTCACTCTTCACTGTAAGAAAACAGCTTCTAAATGGGTCCATTTGTTTGCTCAGCCGGTTTTGGGCTATAAAATCAAATAAATTCACTAAACTTACAAAGATGATTCTTGATGTTGAACTGTGTGTTTTAAATGCAGGAAGAGGAGCTTGACAGTCTGAGAGACAGCATTGAGACCGTGGACCAGAACCGACCTCCCCTCAGAGTGATCAATGGTTACTCCATACTGGACCATCTGGGCACCGGGGCCTTTGGAAGTGTTTTTAAGGTACAATGAACATCCTCAAAACTGACTTGTACAGTGTTTGTTTGTGTCAGTTTTCTATGCTTCAGGTGATTCACATCAAGTGTTGTTGATTTTGATAAATAAACTCTTGATTACAGGTTCTGAAGCAGAGTGGGCAGAACCTTCTAGCTCTGAAGGAGGTGAATCTACACAACCCGGCATTTGGCAAAGACAAGAAGTCCAGAGACAGTAATGTGGAGAAAATCATCTCTGAGCTCACGATCATCAAAGAACAGGCATACAGCTCAGTTTTAACCTTTTAACAGTGTGGTATTTGAACAGGGGAGATCACATTGTGTGTAGTTAATGTGTCACTTGTTCTTCCTTCTTTCTAGATGACTCACCCAAACATTGTTAAATATTACAAGACATTTTTGGAAGGTGAGGAAAATTACCTGCACTGTTGCTTCAAGCCCACAGAGATTGTGATTACCGAATACAAGAAAACTTCAAAGCCAGAGACCCTAATCATATTGTCCACTTCAGGCGACAAGCTGTACATAGTGATGGAGCTGATCGAGGGAGTGCCGCTGGCCGAACATTTTAACTCTCTGAAGGAGAAGCAGCAGCAGTTTACTGAAGACAGAATTTGGAATATATTCATACAGGTAACAAGTGATGATCTCAGTCCTCTTTGGGAAATAAACATTTTCTTGGCAATGAGCTGGTATTACATGAATTTAGTTTTTACTTAGAACAAGAAAGATCAGCTGCATTTGTGCCACGTGACAAAGTGTTGCTTGTCAGTTTGCTTTACCTCAGCTGTGTAACTGTAACCTGCTTATGCGAAGATATAATCTAAACCCATATACAAAATACCTTTTAATGATTGTGCAAGTACCTGAAAGTTCAACATTTTTAAGCCTTGATAATGAGATAAATATCAGTAGAACAGTAATTTCTAGCCAGAGGTACCCGACAGCGATATTTCCACATGTGCTAAAACTGTACTTGTGTTTATGAGAAAACTAAATAGACAAATATGATTGCAAATTGTGAAGCTGATCCTTTATGTACTTACCAGCAACAACTGCACTGGGCACACCTCTCAGCAATTTGAGCTACCTGTAACCCCTCAACACTTGATGCTGCACCAAAAATTTTGTCAAAATGCTAAGCAATTGACAAAAAGGTCAAAGTGGAAAGCTAAAAGTCACGGCTAAATGGATGAAATGTCCAGCCTCTGTCACTCAAAGTGGTAGTCTGAATGCAAATCTGACCAAACTTACTAAAAACATGAATAGATCAGGCATAAACATCCACAATTCAAGGAGTTCTATGTCTTGTGGGACAAAATATTGCAACAATAATTATGTTTATGTAAGCAGCAGTGTTAAATAACATGCAGTTTGAAATGTTAGTTCAAATGAGCACATTAGGAACATGATGGGGTAGATGAGCTAAGATAGTAAAGAGAGACATTGCTTCTGTACTGTAACTGCAATGAGAGTGTGATCCTCTATCAGTTGAGAATTTTCTACATGATCTATTTCCGTCAAATTCATATAACGTCTTCATGCTCCCTCAGATGTGTCTGGCATTGAGGTACCTGCACAAAGAGAAGAGGATAGTCCACCGTGACCTCACACCCAACAACATCATGCTGGGGGAGAAAGACAAAGTCACCATCAGTCAGTAGCTGTTTGCAGTTTTCCACACTACATATCCAGTCATATCACATTTCTCAGCTTGCTTTGCTATAAAAGTTTAACCTATGTATTCCCCCTACCTGAAGCTGACTTCGGTCTTGCTAAGCAGAAACAAGAGAACAGCAAGCTGACATCAGTGGTGGGCACCATCCTTTACTCCTGGTGAGGAAATTAACTCTGAAAATTAGGTGTTAATATATACCTGTTATTACAACATGGTAACTTACAGATGCAGGACTTTCTGCAGGTCAAAAAAAGTGCTTATAGTTAGCTAGTACGTAGCAATAGCTACGTACAAAAATGTATTCACACAGTCACATTTTAGGGACCCACTTTCTATTAGAAAATTAAATTCTTATTATTTTCCAAAAGAAGTATAATTTTGTCCGATTTTACTTTTTTAAAGGGATCTTTATACTTGCTTTTAGGGTTAAAAAGAGCGCTCCACTGATTCACATTGCACATCTATAACACCGCCAGATTCACATTAGATAGTTTTATCTTCTTTTTTCCATGCTTTCCTCTTCCTTGTCAAAACTTGGGATACTTCTTTGGGTGAAGGTTCGATTTCGTGGCTGGAGGATTCGTTATATAAATGACGGTTCTCATGCGCTACATTTTTCAGAGATTTGTATCTATGTGTGTTTCTATTGTCAGTCCAGAGGTGGTGAAAAACGAGCCGTACGGAGAGAAAGCTGACATCTGGGCTTTGGGCTGCATCCTCTACCAGATGGCCACTTTACAGCCTCCGTTCTACAGCAGTAACATGCTGTCACTGGCCAGCAAGGTAATGAGGGCACACACAAGATTTACATTTTACACCCTACTTCAGATATTTTTCTTTCTGCCCTCAGTTATTGATTTCTTTCCTCTTTTTTTCATGCTGGTAGATTGTCGAGGCCGTCTATGAGCCAGTCGAAGAGGGAGCTTTCTCAGAGAGAGTCACAGACATGATCAGATGGTGAGACTATGATGTTAGTGATGTTAGTTAACCTGCAGAGGGTGCCATTCAAAAGGCTGTTTGACTTGATTCATTTGATAGAGTTGAGAATAATTTATCTAAATAAATAAATAAAATTCACTGAAAATAACATTATTTACATAATCATTTATGGTATTAATTTAGTGTTTTTGTTGTCATAGATTAATAATAAAATAGATACTGATAGCCTCATGATTTTGGCACATACAGTGTAACTGTGATGAAGCTGTAACTGTGTTGCATATCTCTGCCATTTTCATTTCATACATTGTCTAATAAAATGGTCATTAAACAAATTCATGCAGTGCTCCTTTCTGTTATGGTTCGTCCTGTCAGGTGTTTGAGTCCAGACGCAGAGCAGCGGCCAGACATTGGGGCTGTCAGCTCCAGGATCTCTGACCTCATGATGAGGCTGATGGACGGACTCTATACTTCCCACAATGCACTGGAACGAAGAGCAGAGAGAGACCGGAAACGGGCTCAGAAGTACTTCCATGAAAAGCACAAAAGCAGGACGAACTACAGTCACTCCAACCCGTCGCAGGTCAATTTTTTAAATCAGTGAGAAGCATTCGGATAGTAATTGTTGTATAAAAGGTTGCTATATGACCTTCCAGAGTATTTAAAACAAGTGTTGCACACTTTTCAGGAATGGCTTTTAATGAAGACTGAATCTCAGGCTCCGTGCTCTTCTACTGGCTGCAGTTTAAACCACAACGAGCAGAGAATCAGTAAAGGTGACTGTTTTTTCATGCGACTGTGAAGGATTGAAACCAAGACGATAACATGTTGTAAATCTGCTTTTAGGTGATGCCTCAGATGAGGATGCTGAACCAACCGATGCCAAAAACAGCAATTCTGCCTCTATAGGAAAATACTACGGTTAGTTCACTTAAAACTGCAAGAAATTTAAAGAGATTTTTGTTTATTTACTTTCCACAGAAGTGTGTTTTTCTGTGATCAATGCTCAGGCAATCGCAAACCTTTACTGGTGTTTTTGCTTATTTTCATTATTGGTTGTTGTGGAAGAATTCAGGAATTTGAACTGGCAGTCAGAGAATTGTTTTCATGCTTCCCATTTCTTCAAATTTGGCACAGGTCTTCACTTGCAATCAGGGATGAACTAAGCAGAATTTGACAATCAAAGGTCACCACAATCAAATTGTGACAAAACACTTTTTTGGCCATAACTCCAGAATTTTACGCTAATTTGGGCAAATTTTCACATACTTATCCTGTCATGTCTGAGAGGATAAAATAATAACATAGTTGCTAGTAGAAACAGTAATCTTCCAGCAAAATGCGACTGGACCAAGTGCTTCTCAGCTGGAGGACAGCAAATTTTCAGATTAGAAATGGATGGCAATTTATAGAATTTTATGAGGCAAACAGACGGTTTCCCCATAAAAGTATATGAATGAAGCAGTGTACTCCAGCTCCCCTTTATGTCTTCTGTGAAGTGAAACAATGCCATTTTATATCCCAAAGGTCAAAGGTCAACTTCCATTTGACAGCATAATGTATAGCAAAAACATTTTTTATGGAGGCAAGACACAAGACGGAAATCCTAATCTAAGACTTATTTTCTTGTTTCTGCTTACAGTTTCAGTTTTCCAAGTTTGGTGTGATGGATTTTGCTCTTCAATTCAACAAAACGTGATTTGTTTCCTTTTTTGCTTTTCAAAGGGTTAAAGTCCAGTGCCTGTGTTACGCCTGATCATGTTCTTGACAGGTAAGTAAAATAGCCTTTATACATCTTCACAGTTGGTGCTATATCTAGTCCTAACATATGTGGAAACAGTCTTAGGCTAATGATTTAATAAAGAACTGTTTTCTTTGTATAAAAATGTTTGTTGGTGTGCAGTTATCCAGACACAAACCTACTGACCTGCCTCTCCCACTTACCTTTTTCGCAGTGGAGATTTTGCTGCTACAAAGATGAAACTGAGACCAGGTACCTTTTCAGCCTGATGGCAATGCTAAACCCTTAACTTTTAAATCTCCTGACAAGATGAGATAGAAAACATTAGATAACACTGTTGAAAATGAGCTTACATCAAAAACAGACCGACAAGCAGACATTTTACAGATTAGAAGTTCTTAAAGTCTCTTATAAAAATGCGTGTGTCCTGTTTACTTAGTCATATTGGTCAGTGTGTGTGCTTTTGCTCCTGCCTTAGTGTCAGGAGGGATCTGTGTCTCCCAGAAGAAGCTTCGACAGATTGATGATCCCATCCAGAGGTTCCTCGTGCAACTGCACAAAATCATCTACATCACTCAAGTACAGTCACGCAGCAACTTTTGTTAAATCTTATCAGTCGAGATTAGTCACAGAAAATACCAATCAGTCAAAGTTAGGGATTTCATTACTCTTTGCTCCGTCTGCTTTTTATCATCTTGCAAAGCTGGCCTTGGAGACATTTTAATCTGACAGCGGCGGTTTCATTTATCTGCGAATGTATTAACTTGCTTTCTTTTTGTTTCCAGCTCCCACCAGCTCCACACCACAACATCAGACGACGCCTCATTGAAAGGTTTAAAAAGTCCCTCTTCCACTTTGGCAGCGATCCATGCAACCTGAAAGTGGAGCTGAGCAAGGTTTGAGTTATTGACTCTAACTCTAAAGTGCACTTAGTGATAAAGGAAATAAATATTACACAGAGAAAAAGATTGGGTAAACGTGACGATAATCAGACAGCATTTGCTGCAAGCAGCCACACTTTGGCCGAAACTTATTGCAAGCCAAGTGTGCCAAAACGTGATTGTTTTTCTTTACAATGCGCCGTTCAACACCAGTGTATGATCACACCAACTGAAGAAGCCGTCCTGAACTCAATGTCACGTCACCTGCATTTTTACAGTTTAGCAAATTATCATTCAAATCCAGCATAGATGTTTTTTCTGCTCTAGGAATAAGTTCTGTAGTCAGTCAGAAAATGCTTCAGTGCTTCTTCAAAGCTACATGCTTCTCATGTACCAACTACAACAAGCAGCTTGTGCTTTACCCAAGTATTTACAGTTTATTCATCTTCCATATTGATGCAAATAATAATGAATAGTTTATTACTCTTATTATGTATGTTCAAAGGCATGGAGGTATTAGCAGGAGCATTTACTGGAGCAGCATAGTAAAGGAATGCTTTTATGCTGCAGTTATCACCACTTTTACATGCGGATCAGAACATTACACAAAGCCAGCATTGTTTCGCTCTGTAGGGCACCTCATGCTCCTCAGTGGGAAGTCTGTGAGAACAAGCCTGCTTCGTGCAATGTTTTTTATTCCCTGTGTACTGTCCTCATGTCAAGCGCTAACCATGTAAGGTGCTGTAGGCCGTTTTCAGACCTCACTTGCAATTCTGCAGCAAGTCTGTTTGTTCCTATGCACGACACAACTCAAGAGTTTCCTGACAGAGCCACAGCTACTCAGACCTTTCTTTAAACCAGGTCAAAAACTTGTTACTGTATTATTTTTGATTGAGCTTCTAAACTTATCACTCCATATTTTCACTTTGACGTGATAGCTCACCTGTCGCTGCTGCTCAGGCTGCCGCTGACATGAGTAATGAAAAAAAAAAGGTCGGACGAGCTACCTTATAATCATGTCCTAATGACCCATATGCAATAAAAACATTGCTCTTAATTCACTCATGGAAAACTGGAGGTCTGACTTTTGATAGTAAATATTTGTCCCTGTAATTATAAAGAAGATTAATGTTTGGCTTGATTACATAACATTTTTATTGACTTTGCTCAATTGTTACTTAAACTTGAGTTTATAAAAAGGGCCTGAAGACTTCACAGCTTTTTTTTATCGATGGAAAATAATAAAATATCATGTCTGAGCAATGATCATCAGTGAGCTAGCAACAGTGACACTTTACTTTAGTAAGAGTACGAACACAGCAATGTAAGAATAGTCCTGCAATAAAGGTCCTACTTAAGTAAAAGGCCATTAATATTCTTAAAAACAAGTGTCAGAATGTAGTGGAACAGAAAGTACAATATTACCCTCGAAAATGTAGCTGAGTGGAAATATAAAGTAGCATAAAAATAAGATACTTAACTATTATACATACTATAGTATTTAACTAAATGTACTTCTACCACTGGCCAACACCTAACTCCCAAAATGCAAATATATTATCAGCAACATTTGGTACATGTCTGAGGTGTAAGGGTATTAGTTATACTTTGTTTAATATTTTGTATATATTTTGATAATTATTCCTCTTGAATAAACTGAAAATACTTAATATAAGCTGTACACAGTAGCCGCT
>OMNN01074424.1:0-19770 GCA_900302755.1 Chromis chromis | reverse complement strand
GAAGTGAATAACATTGATCATATTGGTACTATGTGGTGTTCTGCTGGAAAACCTTGGATTTTAACATCCGTGTTGATGAGACTTAGACACCCAAATAAACATTGTCCCAGAACAAGACGCTCTTCCGATCTTGCAAATGGCAATCCCAAATGCCACTGGCCTACCCCCGCAGGAAAATGCACCCCACCACATGGCAAAAACATCAAACAATCAGGAACATCTTGAGGAACACAACAATGGCCCAAGATGTTGATTTGACCTCCAAACTTCCTAGACCCCATTCTGATCAAGCATCAACAGGATGCACAACCCAGAGTACCCAAAGGATCCACTGCCAACATCCTGGTGCCAGACCCCATAGGACACCCTGAGAGGTCCTCTTATCCATGTCCAATGGTTCAGGGCATTTTTGACCACATAAGGGGGACCAACACAATATTAGGCAGGTGGTCATAATGTTATGCCTGATCGGTGTACACTGATGTATGACTTCTGTTTATCATTCAGCTGCATTTAAGACTGAAATGCATACGTGCCCTGATTATGGCCAAGTCAACAACATGAGGAAGACATACTAAACAACTAAAATAATACACCATTTCACTCTTATACACTGTAATTTCCTGTTTAAAAGTTTGCCAATATCAGTAGCTGACAGAAGGTGAACTTGGACCGACACCGTTGCCAGTTTTCCAGTGAAATGGTTTGGAGCCATGACATAATAACAGGATTATGCACTTGTGAATGAACTTACTGAGAAAACAAAGCTGTCAGTTACACGGCCTGAATAAACCACCAGTGGCAACAAGAAGACAGAACTTTACAGTCACGCTAGCAGCTCTATCAAGCTGTACTTAGGGTTGAGGCAGACGTGCTGCCCACCCTGAGCTTGATTCTGTCGGAGGCTTTTCCCTGTTAAAGGTCCCAAATGGTGAAAATCCATTTTTATTGTGTTTTGTGGTTGGCATAAACTTGGAGGTGTAAACTAAATGCTGTTAAGATATGAAGACATTTACTTCTGGCAGTCCTCGCCCTCAGCTTTACAGAGTAAGAATTTGACCCAGGTGCTATGTAATACCTAACTAACCAATAGTCATCCAGCTCAAACTGTGGCACAGACTCAGACAGTGTGTTCTTCCTAAAGGGGGCAGGAACAGCAGCAGCTCATTGGTTTTCAGAGCAAAACAACCCCATTTAGAAAAGCCCTAAAACCAGGGGTTATACAGTCATGATCACATGAACCATCTTCGCAGTATTTGGAGATGAAATACTGAGAGACACACTGTGGGAACATGTGAGATTTTGATTAATTTGCTGAAAAACGGCACAGTATGGGACCTTAAAAGTGTAGCTTTCCTCCTCACTGTTGCCAAGTGCTGGTTAAAGGAAAT
This sequence comes from Chromis chromis, assembly GCA_900302755.1. NCBI lineage: Eukaryota > Metazoa > Chordata > Actinopteri > Pomacentridae > Chromis > Chromis chromis. The sequence goes on along the minus strand of OMNN01074424.1, from coordinate 18,379 downwards.
ACTTGTGTTTGTCAATTGTAAGGTCTTGATCTTACAATGTAAAGTTCCCTGTGATGACACATGTTGTGATTGGGATCTATATTAAAAAAACTAAATAGAAAAATGATACGCTACTAAAGTATGCATGCAAATATTCTCATAATGTCAATGCAAGAATACTGATGTTTAACAGGTTTACTATAGTCTCCTTTTTAATTTAGCTACTTTGCATGCTAACATTTATTAATACAGCTGAGGCTGACTAGAGTATTAGTTTTAAAGCTCAAAAAACAAAATATGGGACAAATTTAAATTTTGCCCTGAAGATGGCACTAGATGTCAGGATCACCAAAGTTACTGCAGTTCATTTTGAGGAGTTGGTATGAATATTTTACCATATTTAATGGCTTAAAAAGTGAAAATTTTGACCTGCTGATGATCACCAAGGTATGCACAGAATATTGTGTAAGGGCCATACAGATGGCAATCCATTTTCTACTATTGGTTGAGGTATTTCACTATAAAAATAAAAATAAACATCTCAACCTCTTGGTAGAGGAAGAGGAAATGTCAGGAGACCAGTCTGAAGCAACAGAGAAACTGACCGACTGACTTGAGCTTTGTTGCTGTTGTATTTCTTCTAAGCTTCTATTCCACTTTTATGAGACTTGTACATTACATTTATGGTTGGACATTGCTGGGACGCATTAGGCAGCATTTCATTGAAGAAAGTTGCAGCTCATTTTAGAGTGGCCTGAATCTTCAAAACATGTTCAAATCGCAAGACCAGCCTGTATAGAACTTCTTTTAGAGTTGCTTTCAAGGAAGAATAAAGACCCTAAGACAAAACTGTGCAGGTCTCAATGCTGATTGGTTAAATTAACATAGGATAAATGCTGATTGGTTAAACTCATACAGGACGACAAACACCAATTTTCTGCCTTCTCAATGTCCTCATTAAGTAGCAGTGTTCACCTCTCTAACATTGTGATAATCAACATAAAATTCATCATAGTGGCTAACATATGCCCTCCATTGTTCTATTCTACAAGCTCATAGAGCTGGAGTAACTGTTATTTGTTGTTGATTTGGCACACTCTGAGTTAATGTTGCAGTCGAGGCTGTTGGATCCTACACAGCAATGGAAACAAAGGCTGACAGGGCCGACCACAGTCCTGTCCTCTTCTTCTCTCTACTGAGAGGTCAGAGGTCAAGGTGACCTACAGAACACCACCACTGGGGTTGGTGGGTATTCAGTGTCTTACTCAAGTACACATGGGATGTGTTAACTCACATAGCGAGCCCATTCTTTATGTAGGTTTTGTATTTTTAAGCATTTCTCAAAAACATGTTTAACTTTCAATTTGATATGCATGCATGCATTTAGGCTCGTCCTCACTTTATTGCTTCCTTATGTGTTTCAGTGGAAACTGACATGTTCCTTTGTCTGGTCAAATAAGCATTGTTAAATCTCCCTAACCATCCAAGTATCACGCTGCCATCATGCTGCCCACAAATGAGTGACAGGAAGGCACTAATCAAAGGCTGCAACAGAGAGAGAGACAAAACTATGTGTATACACTGTGCGCTTTAGGAGTATATATCTTCTTACTTGGTGGGGAAGGAAAAGAACTGAACAAGTTTAATATGTACACTTGACTTCTACATCCTGCTGACACCAATACATCAGCCTATCAGAGTCATGAGATAAACATGATTGAGAGGCTTCAAGGAGGCACGTGTGTGTCAGTGTGTGTTTGCCTTCCCTCCTCTCTTGCTCAATTGTTTGTTTACTGACCGTGTTTCAAGGTTTAGATGTGTTCAACGCTCACTTGCTTGTCTCATCAATGTTTGGCATCTCTCTTGACGATAGTGGCTAATTTTTAACCTTGAAAAAGACACAGTGATCTGTTGATTTTTGTCATCTCAGGACATCACTCGGTGTCCTCCAAAAATATAAATAACAGGACAGTGAAACTTGTGTTTTTCTGCTACCCTTTAATTTCATGCCAATACTATATAAAAATATGCATTGTTTTTTTTGTTGTTGCATGGATTACTTAATAAATCACATTTTCCATGAATATGCGAGCCATTATATAATCCATGCAGAAAAGTTAACAGTATTTTGACAAGTAGTATATGATACAATTGCTACTAGTGTTAAACCACAGTGATCTGATCCATCATAAGACAAACATTTAAACATTTTCTACCACATTTGTTTGCTTAAGTTTGGGATAAAGATCACTGATTGATGTTTGGCACCGACTGCGATTAAATTATAAATTGCAAAAGAGATCAAACAAGCACGGGGAACTTGCTTGACCCTGCTGATGCAAAAATCCAAAATGGCTTTTGAAGGACTTTTTTTCTTTGCATCTGCAGTAAAACATCTGTGACTAAGTTCATTAACAGTTAGGAGCTGCTGGCAGTGAACTCGATGCCTCAGAGCACTAATCAGTCACAGATGTAGGATAACGTAGAGTTCACTTTACTACAGCCTCACGCTGAAGTAAAGGGGGCCACGCATGGCACTTCGTGGTCATGTTTCTCAAAATGCAGTGTGTAAAAAAGAAAAAAAGCTTGCCTGATGGCAAGGTCTTTGGGGGTGGCACCTGTGGCGGCCAATCAGATGTAAGGGATGGCTGGCAGTTACTACCACTGCCATGACACTGCATTATTAACAACACATTCCCTCACAACACACAATCAAGACAGGGGCTCAGCAGAATGAAATTTTAAAAAGCAGGCACTGTAACAGAAACTCTGTTTTCTTACCATCCAGCAGCCAGCTGTGGCCGCTCAGCTGCTCCAGTCTGGGCAGCATCAGTCTGGTCATCACATGGTCGGGCACCAGCATGCCTCTTTCTACGTAGGTCTTCACCAGCACCCCTGCCTCTGATACACAAGAGACAGGTGAAGATAGACTATGCATGAACGCTTCTGCTCCCTGATTTTTAAGTTAAAAACAAACAAAAAAACGAGGCAGGGCTTGGCCTGTTGTATCCAAAGTATATGGCCTAAATTTCTGTCCCTGCAAACCCAAGTAGCTATTTCTATCTTACTCTTTTAAATTTCACTGGAATCCCTGGAGCCTACTGTGGATAATTACATAAATACGCATGCCAAGTCACAGAGTTCCTAAAACAAACAGGCCTCTTGAATTTACTGATTTATAAAGTGCAGAAAAACGTATCTCCAAAGAAAACACAATGGTTTAGTTAGTCTATCCAGCAAGTCATAACCTTACTCAAGCACTCAGGTTTTTACTCCAGCTCTGTACTCAACTCAACTTTATTGTCAGTATACATGGGTTTGGCACATGCTGGGAATTAAATTGATTCCAGTTGCTTTGCTGTAATGAGGAAGTTAAGAGAGACGCAACCAGTGGTTTGGGAGATTTGAGGAAATGATAATAGTAAAAACTTCAACATGAGGCTTTAACTGGGGTAAAACATTGTCAGACTGTTGTGCAAGTGAACTCCACCACACAAAAATCTAATAAAAATTGCTGTCTTCGGAATTCTTGGTGTTGTGGGCTGCAGGGTTTCTGTCAAATCAGCTTTAGGAAAGCAACTGTGAACCAGACAATCCACGTATATCTTCATTCTGCAACTTTCTTCAGCTATTTTTGCATTTTGGTGACAATCAGAAAGCTCCTCAGAAGAAGGGAAACACGAGGATCGTGAAACACACATATGCAGCACAGAAAATGACGCGCTCCACCAACTTTTTTTTTCTGCAGGCATGTTCTTCCTGTTGACACCACAGTATTGACGTTTGGGCTTCAGCACATGTACAGATGAATCCTACCTGTGTTTGCCGCTATGCTCTCTCGCAGGTAGTGGCCACTGGACAGATACTGCAGGCCAAAGCTTTGCGCAATCCTCTTGGATATCGTGCCTTTCCCTGATCCTGGTGGACCCATGATAGCAGCTCGGAAAAACTTGGCCATCTCTTCCTCAAAAACAGGCTGCTGCTGCTGCTGCTGTAAAAACTCTGGGATGCTCAAGTGCCACTTTCTGCTGTTTGTGCGCAGGAGACCGATTTACCTCCTAATCAGAGTCCTAATGAGCTGCACGCGTGTGCGATCTAAGAGGTCTGAAGACTGGGCGGCTTTAAAAGTAGCCAATGTCAATTTGAGCGTGTCACTGGAGTCTGTGGGTCTTTACGCAGAGCCCACTCTCTGCGCACATTGGGGCTAACCTGCTCTTTGACTCGGATCAAAACGCCTTGTTCCCCTTTTTTCTCTCTCTCTCTCTCTCTCTCTCTGTCCCTTCTAGCCCTCTTATGGATACATTGCGCTCGGCTGCGTCTTTAAGAACAAGAGTTTTCTCTGCGAATGAATGAGGGAGTCTCCACAACGCCCTATTTTTCTGCGCACATCATCCAGAAAAAATGCGGATGACTGAACTCCGCGGGGCAAACTGGTTACTGTAGTTTTTTTATGGACACACGACGGAGCTGCGACTGTAGTCTGTCGGTGCAGACGAAATCTGAGAGGGGAAAACTCTAATAATCCTGATAATATTTTTATGCAAAGGGCTTGGATGAGACAGGAAAACGCCCTTGTTCCATCTATTTATCTGTCTAGAATGTTTTCATGCATACCAACAACCAAAAAAACATCCCATAAAATAATATTAAACATCAAATGAACTGCAAAAGAGTAAAGTTTGGTGGGTTATAGTGAAGAATGGGATGATATTTATCCTCTTGTCCTATAGCAGCATCTTGGAGAGGCTTTATTATAAGGTGCGTAAAAATTGCAATGGCAACGATTGCTTTGGAAACTCTAATAATCTCGCCTTCAATGCATGTTGAGGCTTGTTACAGGTATTTTCTAAAACTAATTTAAAAGATGCCACACAAATAGTGCTTCTGCAAACCCTTAAAATGTATTTTTTATGATGAATTTTATAATAAATTGATCACATGTGGCTCAATTTTTAAGGATTGATCACAAAAGTTGAAAACAGAGAAAGTCAGCTCTGCAATAAAATAAGGAGTGTCATCGGGCTATTCTTGGATTCTACCACTTGTTGACAGCATTTCCAACCGATCGGAGCTTTCATTATTGCTCTTGGTTGCTGGTGGGTTATTATCTTCCTCTGGGTTTTTTTTTTTTTTTTTTTTTTGTGTGTGGCGCTGCTTGACAGGAGGCGCAAGAAGGACAGAAAAAAAACAAGAGCGCATGAGTCGCTGTCATTCCACGCAACATTTGCGGACGGGAGGAATCTAGTGAGTAGCCTACTTGTTGCGAGCCATACGGCGGCGGCAGCAGCGTCCCGGAGCTGTCAAATATTGCGCACAGGCTCCAGTGTTGAGTCCGTGGAGTAACCAGACTAATCCACCGAGACAAACAACTCGGAGGATTAACCTTCTTTTTTTTTCAACCTCGCGAAACTAGTTGTTGTAGTCCGCGCACCCGGAAGCCTTGCTTTTTTAAAAATCATGATCATTTTTTGTCACATGGTTTTGGAGAATTCAATAACAACAAAAAATGGCGACAATCACGTTGCTCTGTGTGGTCTTGCTGCGTCATTAAAAATATTCATGTAAACACGGGGGATTAGACGGGGCAATCGCAGGTAAGTGCGCGTAATATTTCTTCGGCATTTAATGCGGACTGAATGCAATTAGGAATAAATGGTTATATTCGGATCCCACAGCGTGCTGTTTGTTTTTGCCCAGAAAAAAGGGGTGTGTGTGCACTGCTGGGCGTCAACGTTTGGCTGCACAATATTCAATGCGAACGTTGCACTTGTGGATGTATTTGTTGCGCTTTTTCTGTCGCTTTTTATTTTGCACATTGAGCTCGGTTGAGCGAGCGTGCGTGTTATTGTGTGGTGGCACCAACGGCGCTGTTGGGAATATCTGGATCAACTTTTATTTATTTCTCTATGGTAGACAGCAACAAGCGATTGTTGTGTGCTGCTCTCTTTGTTGTCCTTATTCATTGAGATAAGTTCCTTCACCTTTACAAGCCTGTTATTTACATTGGAGCTTTACGCAATATGGACGCGCTTTCATCACAGGGGCGCGTTTTTTTTCTCTCTCCTTTTTTTTTTTTTTTTTTTTTTTTTTTTCAGATGACAACAAACGCTTCTCCCAGTTCTGATTGTGTGTTTGCTCTCCAACCCGCCCCATGTTTTATTTACTGCACATGTTGCCGTACACGTCCTCCATGGACAGTTTGCTGGCCAGTGCGCCCTAATGGAGTTGTTTACATGAAGCGCGGAGGGGCGGACTCGGGGCTGGCGGGGAGGAGGAGCCGCTACGTCGGCCAAGCGACGCGACCGGACTGCTCGAGAGGCTTCTCCCGCCGAGGAGGGTGAGGAGGAGGAGAGGGAGGAGCCGCCGACGAGAATCATAACAAGTCTGACATCACTCGGCCTTGTGGTTGGTATGAATAATATACTGTCTAGTCCAAAAAGCAGGAAAGAGGTGAGGGAGGAGGAAAGAAAAAAAAAATCTTTGTACCTGTTATTGCTTTATGAGATGAAACATTAACCAGGATTCTGTGCAGCAACAGTAAACTGGAGGCTAAGAAAGAAAAGAAAACTGAACTACAAGCTCAGAGACATCACAGATTCTCATCTAATAGGTCACTGAGTTCATGTTGCATGTGCTGCCTTGTGCATTATTAACTGGGTTTTCTTTATACGCTGCAAAAGCTCCATGAAAATGATTTTGAAAAGTAATTTCAATTGTTTCCATGTGTTTGTCACTCTGTCACATGCAACTCCTATCCACAAACATATATTTTTAACACATAATGGACAACAGAGTCTGTTTTGAAGCACAGAATCAATATTTGTACTGCTTTGTTCATCATACCAGAATAATGATGATGATTCTTTGAGTGTAAATGTTGAGGGATTTAACTGACTGTGCAACTTCTCACATACCAGAACCTTTGTTTGTTTGTTTTTTTAACAGACTGCATGTTTGTTTCTGCTCTGATTAACTATGGATGTGCATTTTTTTAAAACTCTGACTGAAATGTAAATCCCCTCTTTAGAAGATCATTGGTGGAAAGGATGTTTCAATACCTAATGCATTGTTAAATTGCATGACCATATCATGAATCTGATGTAGTTGTAGCTTCTGTGTGGCGCAAAAAATATGAAACGCTGGAGATTCTACTTGTCTTACATGAGATACCACCACAGGACCTGCAGGAAGTCAAAAGGAAAGCATTATCTTCGGATATAATGGGTGGATGACAAATGGATTGAAGCCCCTGGACTGCTAGATTTGACAGGCTGCCCTGGTTCAGTTATCACAGTGCTGATGCTGTCCCCATCGAAGGTACAGTACTGTGATAACTGAAGGATGGCTGCCAACTTGACACTAGTGCAGTGATCATGGACACGGCACAGGACCAAAGAGCAGGTGGACGAGTGTGAGTATGTGAATGAAAAGTTGTTGTGGTGTGAAGATTAATAAAAGCTGAACAGGATGATTGAAAATGCTACGTTTTTTGTTTTTATTTATGCAATTTATTTTCCCTAGTCGAACGTGACATTGAGATATGACTGTGTATTTAAGTGAAATAACCACTAAACTAAAAAATCTGCAAGTTCTGATTATCTTCACTACTTAAAAAAATGAATGTTTGTTTTAAATGTGTACATTTAACAAAATCATCTCTGCTTTTAAAATTTCTACTAAATACAGACATTTGCAGTCATAGAGCAGTCGGCTATGGAGTGACTGAAACAAAACAATAGCAGCAGAGTTAGAGTGGTGCCATCTGATGCCAGTTCTAAGATTACATTATTTTTTAAAGTCTGTATTAGTATCAAATAATTGAAAGGCACCTTAAATAGGAAAATACATGCATAGTCTAGCCAAGTACGTTAGTGCAATTACCTTTTCTTTTTCTTTTTTCCTTTTCTTTTTACCTTGTTATCATTCACTGACATGCTCTTTCCTGTTTGTCACGACTGACATTAGCAGCTGTGAGCTCTTATGATACCTTCGGGGACAATAAAGGTTATCTTCTATTGAGGCAGGACATGCACCATTTAGTAAATACATTTTCTTTTACACAACTTTCAAAATTTACACAATTTAATAAATACCTCACGTGTAAATAGACACCATGATTATGAACAGATGGGGTCAGTACTGCAGTTATCTTGCCTCACCTGTATCTTTGTAACTTTAACTGATAGGGAGTCAAATGAGTATTTATAATAACACTGATTCACACATAAGGGGACACTGTACCTCCTTTCAGAGTTTATTAACACATACTCAGACTTCTCAGGTCTTTTCCTGACAACGCTCATTTAGGTTTCTAGACAAATGTGCATCACATCAGTACACCTCACAAAGGAAACTGCCCCTTTTCATAATCCGCTTTCTATTTCTTCATCAGTCAAAACTGGTGATTTTCATGTAGATATACTTTGCAATGCTGGGTAACTTCTAACTGCTTAAATAAAAGCAAATGAAGCAGAAGCTGTGTTTGGCTCCTTACTGGGAGCACAGGTCTCAACAACTCCCCAGCTGGTGCACATTGTTGTCAACAGGGGGAGCTGCAGGTTTATTATTGCTGTGCTTTGTGGTTTAGATAGCAAAGTCTTCAGCTCTGACTGTTGTGCAATCTGCCTTTTGAAACTTTAATAACAAAATGTTGATGCTGAAGTTGTTAGAAGAAAAAAATAGATTCATATCAAAACACAGCCCCAAGATCTGGGTGAATACTCCAGTTTTAAAGACAAAAAGAAGCACCTACATTATTCCTTCTTTTACTATGTGAATAAAAACCAGAACAGCTCACCATGATCCAAGTTACTATTGTATTATTCTCCATCTTAGCATGAATTGCTAAGTCAGTGTTAGTTAATTTTTCTGATGTATCAACACATCACAGTTTAAAACACATTAGTACTGTAATCTGTGATGGCAATATGCTGAAATGAATCATACTTTTCAGAGCACTATTTTGAATAATACATGCACTGTTTGACTCATGTCGGATAAACCACAGGTCACTCCGCACCTGTCCTTAGTATGTTTCACTCAAAGGGCACAAGCTGCTGCTAACTGTGGAAATCCCCTTAAGAGTCATGATACATATTTTGTTTTTGTCTCACTCTAACCTCAATCTGCTAATCTCGCCTTGATTCACATGTTTTCCTCACACAGCCATGTGATATCTAGACACTTTGTGGTAAGGCTTTTTTTTTCTTCTAAATAATAAAATATGAACAATCACGTGGGGTTTGAAAAGGTTTGTTATTTTTCTAAATGTGAACAAGCCCACACTAACTTGCGTGACAGTACGTTGCAATAGTGCTTCTGCAAACATCTAAAACTCTGCTTGCCCCTGATGGCCGAGATCGTAGGGGATTTTCTTCATACTTCCTTTAATAAAAGACAGTACGAGATTACAGGGATGGGAAGTCCCTTCCTTAAAATGAACCACGCACTTTTTTTGTTCTCTCACAGGATCCCTCACATCCTCATTCTTTGATACAGGAAGAACGTTTTTTTTTTCTTTTTCTTTTATCAGCTCAGGTCCCTGTCTATTCCCTGCCCGCTACTGGAACAATAGACCAAATGACTCACAGTTCATAACGGCTGTAGTGATGTCATCTGGTGCGCAGTTCCCACCTAATGTGAGAAAGAAAGAAAAACAAAAGTGAAAATTTCAAACCCAGTTTGGCAGCAATTCAGGTTAGGTCCCTTTATTTGGAATTCATATGAGATAAACATTTAATATACTGCAATGTATGTGTTTATTAATGCATCTGTCAACTACTGTAACTCCTCAGGTGGACAAGCATATGGTTTTGTAGGAGAAATTTGAATTGCTGACAAACGCTCTACATTAATTCCTATTCAAAATGCCTCTAGCTTCTATAAACCACTATAAATTGGTTGACTTAAAATAAAATGTTACTCTAAACATCAGTTGAAGAATTAAATGCACCTTCATTAATGATCTGTTTGCTATTTGATACACAGAGCCCTTTATTACAGCCAATTAGAATTAATATGTAGATATCTGCACACAGTCACTATGTCTCCTCCTTTGATCTTTTGTAAGCTGGGAAACTCCATTTACTGTTCTGTACAGCAGCACTCAGAGTTCTGGACTTCGTGATCCCTAGCTTTAAGAAGAGAATTACTCACATATTTTTATTCACTTCCCTTACTCATTTGTTCAAATTTCCAGTTTGTCATCTTAAAAAGTATAAATAAAACTATTTATGGTATGAATCATGAGTCAGTCAGTGTGTTTACAATTATTCTGAAAACCTTGAAGACACTTGACGGAGAATAAAAAGGGAAAACAGTCACTGGAATGCACTCACAATAGTTTCCAGTAAAGCAAATACATCCAAAATAGTTGGGGACCTTTCAATGTATATCAAAGAAAGGGTATAATTTTTTCCCATCTACAGAATGGCAAAGATGATTAATAACCCTCCTCATATATAACCCTCTATAACAGCCAATGTTCTCATTTGTTCCATTTGTGTCTTTGTTTCATCACTCAGTAGGACATTACACTAACTTACATTAACTCCCTGGAAACTTTTCTTTAAATGATGCACCCCTGTACTTAAAAGTGTGTTTTTTTATTCATTACTTCATTTTGAAGTTTCCCTCCACATTACAGAATGATACACAATATGTGCAAAGTTTGACTCTGAAATACTGTTTGCACATGAATCTGCTGAAGCTGGAGCATGTCCCTGTGCTCACAATAAGTCTCACTTTAAAAGTAGTAAATGCAAATGCATGTCAAAAGTAGTCTGGATGTCAAACTTGTTCCAATATGCAAAACACACAGGGTCGATGTGGAAACTAAAAGCCTCCAACACACGTTCACTGACAGTGGGCTTTACAGTTAGCAGTAGAAGCAGTTAAACTTTGAAATGAGAATTTTTTTTCACCTTTATAGACTTGATTGTTCAGTAAAGGAGAAGGAATAGTAATTTAATTTAAAACATCTAACAGACAAACCTTTACAAAAGAATTATAACCTGGTGTTGAGCTGTGCACATTGAGGATTTCTAAACCATGTTGGATTAAAAATTGAGACTGAATGATCATTACTGACCCTAAAAATAGCAGTTAAAGAAAAAAGAAAAAGAAAAGAAAGAATACATTTTCAAAAAAAACATGTCCTTTTTTGGGGGGAGGTGAGTCTCCTCTGAATACTCTGGAAAAAAAGGAAAGCGCATAACAAGTTCACTAAAGTTCCTTAAAGAAAGATAAAATTTAAATATAAATAGAACTCACTTAAGATATTTTTGTCCTTTAGTTCTTCAGTTAAATTACCATCTGTGCCATAATGAAAGTCGAGTCTGAATGTAGGACATTTTGATTTGTAAATGTGACACTTAGAAAGACCCAGCGAATGAATAACAAAATATTTATTTTGCACTCTACTGACCACAGGATCTCACATGAAATACATCAATTTGGATATTAATAATCCTGTAGATTAGGTCTAAATTATTACAATTTGCTTTTGATAATTTAAGTAAATGTAACAGATAAAACTTCTTTCACTTATGTGGAATTTTATTTGTAATGGAGTGTTTTTTATATTGTGATGCTGGTAATTTGAAAGATGTAAAGGATGTGAATGCTTCAACCACCAATAATATACCAATAAAGAAATACAATAGACAACAAGCGAAATCATGGAAAAAAATAAAAAAATAAAAAATTAGGATAATAGGATAAGATAAGAAGGAAAAATACAATACCATAAGAATAAATGCAGTGCCTAAAATAACAGTAATAAGATATAAGTACCATACATTAGTAAAAAATAAAAATAGCAAGCTAAATTTAACTAGAACAGAAAAAGTAAGAAGTAATAGAAGGAATGATGCTAATTATTCACATACCATTGATAAAGCAATATTTCTCCTGACTGCTAAGTGTAAAAGAATCTAATGTTTCATAAAACCCCAGTTTTACATGCAGTTTTGTAGATTGTGAGGTATCTCCAGGTTGTACTTTAAGTAGAACATGAAGACAGTAAGTCATGTCTCTCTCTCTTTTTTTTTTATTTGGCATACATTTTCTTGACAGGCATTTATTTGATTAAGAAACCAAATAAAATAGATATAGTGAATTTTACATGTGAGTTTACCATCTTTCTATAAAATAGTGTTTAGGGCTATACCAAAAAAACGTCTCTTCCTCTTCTTTCTGCCTAAAAAAGATAAACAGACAGGTTGTGGTAATGTGGCTTTAAAGGGTTAATGTCGTCATCTTGAGTGACGGGTCCAACAGCCAATCAGCTGCCGTGCTCTACGGAGGCCGGTTGCGTTGTTTTCGGGAAAGGGACGGTACTTGTCAGGAAGAGTGAGCCCGAATAGAGGACCGCTGTGTGTCCGCTAAAGCTCTCTAATGCAAACGAATTCCTTGGAGTTTACCTAACATTTATTTCCCTCTGGATACTGGATATTTTTCTACGGAAGTCTTGAAATCGAATAGACGACAGGAGTCACTTGAAGCCTTCCAGAGAGGAGCTCCAACTTGGTCGAAGCCTCAAATGTACTAAGCGAAACGGAAGTAACTGGTGAGTAAATATCAGTTTATTAAATGTTTCCGTCGAATACAGCGTCTGTCTTCTCGTCCGTTAAACACAAACTCACCTTTACTGTCTTTCTCCGTCGGTGCCAAGTGAGGAGATATCGGAGGCCTCTGTTTACTTTGACCAGTTAAGTCGACGAACTGGCTAACAAGCTAATGTTAACCAACGTCAGTCCAGTTGATAGCAGCTAGACTCCGTCCATTGTCAGTGACACAGTCCAGGTAGATGAGCTGATTACTGTCACACTGTTTTACGTAAAGAATACAGAATTACAGCAAGCAAAATTAATTTTAGTGAGATAATGTGATGGATACAATCGTGTAGTCCAGTCTACGGGACACCGCAGTCACAAATAATAACCTTACGTTACACTAAAATAAGTTTTTTTTTTCAAGATAAATACATGAATACAGGATTCATAAGGATAGTTTGTGTTTCATTGGAATTATGCTGTTTTTTTTTAGACTGAAAGCCAAAATGTCTTCACTGTCTGGAAAGATGAAAGTAGCGAAAGTGTAAAACTCTTTATAAAATAGCAAACCGATTACAATCTGTCATTGTACTAATAAGGTACAGGTATGTATTGTTAGTGTAATGTCGGACCAGGAGAACCACATGGGCCACAGGGACCAACACGGAAAAGATGGATTTATAATAATAATAATAACTTTAGGTTTGCAGCTCAAAGCGCTTTACAACAAGGAAACAACCCGCAATATTACAGAGTACACTTAAAACACTTTAAACATTAACAAGAGAGACTTGTATGTCTTGCCTACACCACCACAAACGGCACTACCATCACCTACCCCTGCCTCACACCAACTGCACCAAGAAAAGTGGGGTGGGGATACAAACCCTGGTTCGGGTGGGGGGTAGAAGTAGAAGAGATGAAAGTAGGGATGGGATACAGACCCTGGTTCGGGTAGGGGGTAGAAAGTATAGAGGGTGCTGAAGGTGGAGGCCTAACTGCCTCACCTGCCCTGCCTTCACTATCCTCCTCAGCTTCTGCCCCTAAGTCTGTATATCGAAGTTTAAATGCTAACGTAAAGAGATGTGTCTTAAGCTTTCTTTTAAAATGTAAAGGTATTTAAGGAATTCTAATAGATTTAGCAAACCAGCAAGGAAGGAAAACGAAAGTAACCCATGACTGCTTATTGGATTAAATCGATATGACAGATTGTGTTTGCCTGGTCTATAAATTACAATCAGCACCAAATGGGTCTTGCAGTTGTCCACATCCATTTTTATAATACAAGAAGAGCTTGTCCAGATTACATCCAACTCATCCACTGGCTTTCCCTTTATAAAATCACATTCACATAACACCAGGCTGCAGGAGTGTAACCACACTGAATACTACACACATCACACTGGCCTTTTATGACTCAGTATCCTGTCATTTATGTGGAAGATGTTGGATTACAGCGGCTCAAACTTGTGTATTATTGCCTCCTTTGCAACTTTTCTTACAGGAAAAAGTTGCATTTTATGCTTCATCTTGAAATACATCACGGTGCAAAGGCTGCTGTGTCACATTTTGTGGTCGGATTGATGCAGCACTGGATTTATAAACAGCTTCATCAGCGTTTTTTCATTTCTGTGTATCATTATTGTACAAATTAAATAAAAAAAACACACCATCTGCCTCTGGTTGCAGATCGGAGGTGGTGTGTTTTCACATTGTGCAGCAAGCACCTTTAGAAAAGAGTATAATTTCCTGCAAGAGATTTTATTCCATTTGTTGAACTGTTGTCGTCGGCGCTGCTGTTTTAGAGTCATGTGACTATTTTGCTCTTTATGCTGCGACGCCTGCGTTAGTTTTACATAGTTATACCAGTCTGCAGCACAGAATGGTCTGATTGCACCTCATCATCATTCTACTAAGTGGGAAAAAGACGCTCTGGCTTGTTTGCATTTCTTTAAACCAATCAAAATTGTCTTGGCGTAGCTAAACCAGCAATAGTGTCCCCTCAAAACAGTGTTGGGAGAAATTGTTAATAAAACTAGCTGGGCTGGTTTCTGCGGAAAAACTTGAAATATTTAGTGTGGTCGGAGGTTGTTTCCCAAACTGAAGGGGATTTTGAAAATTGTAGCGGAGTGGAAAGAGAAATCCATGTAATATGCAGCCAATGACAAGCTCACACCCACAATCTACATCCGATGAGTCAGACTCCACCCACGTGAACTGAAACAATACATGCGCTTAAAACCGCCCGCATGGTTTGTGTTAAAAAGATATCCTTTAATGAGCCCTGTAGGGGATTTCATTCTCTGCATTTAACCCAGCCTTAGTACTACGAGCAGTGGGCAGCCACCGAGGGACCAACTCCAGCTCTAAGCTAGTGCCTTGGTGAAGTGCACTTTGGAAAAATAAGTTAGCATAGAACAGGGGTGTCAAATCCTGGTCCTCGAGGGCCACTATCCTGCATGTTTTAGATGTCTCCCTCTTCCAACACACCTGATTCAAATGATCAGGATCGTTATTAGGCTTCTGCAGAGCTTGATGATGAGCTGATCATTTGAATCAGGTGTGTTGGAAAAGGGAAACATCTACAACATGCAGGATAGGAGCCCTCGAGGACCAGGAGTGCCCACCCCTGTTCTAGCGGTTATGTCTTGTGACCCATGTGCAGAGGCGTAGCGGTTGTGCCTTGTTCGGGTCCAACCTTGGTCATTTAACACATGTCCTTCCCCACTCTCTCCCATTTCTAACTCTATCCACTGTCCTGTCCTCTCTAATAAAAGGCATGAAAAAGGCCAAAAATAAATCTTTAAAAAAAAAAAAAAGAATGAGATGATTGTAATAAAAACTCCAGTCTAGACAATGAGCCTTTTTGTTTCTGTCATTTTAATTCCAGAGAGTTAGTTATTAAATGTTATAACAGATTGCCATGAGTACTGCAAAGTAAATTAATGTTGTGGCCTACTTTGGTGTATTGTCTGTCATGTTCCCCACATCTACCTTAGACAGTTTGGTTTAACAACAGTCTGGACTGTTGTTGGGGGAAAAAACAGCAGAAAGTAACAGTTTGGAAAATTCTCTGATCTTCACGGACATCCTGAGAGGATTTACCAGATTGCTTGTCTTGATCACTCCACTCAAAATTCTTGAAATTCCAGGACCGGCGGGATGCCTGCAAATTCAGCCCTCGCTCTGCAATCTTTCCTCTTTCTGTTCCTCTGCCCGCTGCTGGATTGTTCTGGCCTCGCTTGACCTCTACGCGGTAACACAACACAACCTGATGACGCAGCAAAAAAAAAACTTGGGGAACATATCTCTTTTCACCTTTTCCGGTGCACATGGCAAACACATAACGGCGCTCTTAAGACACTGACACGGAAGATCTCCCTCACAGAGACACGCATTCTCGTTCACAAAGTCCTGTCAAAGTGCCGTCAAAAGGGGATGTCAGCTGGTTCCTCTGAACACTATGTGATCACAGCGAATGTAAACGCAGCAGACATCAGCGCTCCGAGCAGCAGTGGAGATGATTTATATGCATGTACATTGAGTAGAAGCATGCGCGGACACACTTCCCCCCGCTGCTGTCTCTCGGCCATGCCTCCCCACTCACTGTATTTCTAATCGGGCATGGCAGAGGACACCTCAGGTCTCTTCTGCATTCACAGCAGCCCCCCCGAGGCCCTACTTCTATGTGTGCGCTGCATGTGTGAGTGTCAGTTTAGTTTATGTTGGGCGTTAGCCTCTTTGAAGTCTCTTTTAAACATCCTGGGCTGCACAAGACGTTAACCAGACACAATCCCGCATCCCTCCATCGCCGCTCGCTCTACCTAATCCATTAACATATCACGTTCCCTCCATCTTTCTTTTTACATCTCCATCCTGGGCATCTTTCTCTCCGAGCCCCCCACCCCCTTCTACCCCTGTTCCTCTCTCAGTGATGTTGTCTCCTTTCAAGAACGGTTGCCATCACTACTGCCCTACAAGAACACAATTTCCCCCTTCACATCCTCCACTGTGTCTCTCCTCATCTTACCCTCCTCTCCTCTTCTCAACAGGGCTTAATCCCCCTTTAGAGATTGCACAACCACCGTTTCTCACGACCACTTGGAAAAAAAATTTGCTTCACAATTTACGACCGAGAGAGCGCGGAGCCTCCCTTCTGGGGATTTTATGTTTACATGTATAAAAGAAAATTAAGAGGAAGGGAGGGAGATAGTATTTGTACGAGGGAGTGCTAATGAGAGAGGAGGATTTGTGTTACTCATCGGCACAAAGTTTGCGCGGCTAATTCATGTAATAAACCACTTGCATAGTTTATTTGCTCGCTCTCTGTAAAGCGTGGTTTATTTTCTCCCAGATGTCGTTTTAATAAACAACTGCGTTAAAAAAAAAATGCTATTTGAGGCATCTTCCAACGAGAGAACCGTGCTATTCGAGTGCACGAGCTGTCCTTGGGTCATATGGGCCCTGATACGCTCAACAGTTTCCAAGACAACACTGATGGGGAGCGCTGATTTTCTGAACGGTCGTAATGCCTCTCAATTGGAGCAGAACAAGGCGCAGGCTAATATTAGGGGAGTGAAAGGGAACAAGGTGGCCCGGAGCTCTGTCTCGGTGGCTCTCTGTGGACTAGCTGAAGTACACAGGCGCTTCTGGCAAAAACGGCAGGGGTCGCTTCATATTCAGATCATAACCTTGACTGCAGAACACAACCGGGTCCCATAGAGAAAGTAAAACAAGACAAGAGACTAGGACAGGGTGAGGCAGTACAGTGTATCCGACTGTGGGTGTATTACAGAACGTACTGTCCACCGTCTACCCAAAGTAGATGCATGTATTGTACTGCTTTTCACCACTGAATCAATTTAATTTGCCTTTCTGGACAAGAATCTACACACAAAAAAGACTTTCATGTCAAAGTAAAAACAGATTTCTACGCAGCAAAGTAATTAGAAATGTAAAATGTAAAATAAGTGATTGCATAAGCATTCACTCCCGTCAAAGTGACTCACCTAATTCAACACAGGTGCAGCCAATTGGTGCTAGGAGTCAAATAATTAGTGAAATGGAGATCATCTGAGTGCAGGGAATGGGCCTCAAGTATTTGCAGCACAGACATCTGCACCTGGAAGTCCCAGTCGTTGGTGAATCAGTAATCCTGGCTATAACAACGTCATGAAGACGAGAGAACAATCCGAGCAGCTCTGTGAAAACGTTACTGAAAAGCATGAGTCAGGGGGATAAGTGAAGGAAATTTCCAAATCACTGAATATCCCTTGGAGTACAGTTAAAGCCATCATTAAAGAAAGGGAAGGAGTATAGTATATGTGTAAATCTGCCTAGAGCAAGCCATCCTCAAAAAGTGTGACTGCACAGGAAAGAGACTAGCGAGGACACCTAGGACTATTTTTGAAGGAGTTACAAGCTTCAGCAAATGAGATGGGAAAAGCAATGCAACAAGCGACTGTTGCACGGCTTCTTCAACAGTAAAAGCTATATGGGAGAAGTGGCAAAGAGAAAGACACTGTTGAAAAAGCTCATTAAATCTGGACTAGAGTTCTCCAAAAGGCATGTGGGAGACTCTGAAGTCAACTGGAAGAAGGTTCTTTAGTCTGATGGGACACCAAACACTGCACATCAGTATAACCACTGTAAAGCACGGTGGTGGCAGCATCATGATGTGAAGCATGGTGGTGGTGGCAGCATCATTATGTGGAGCATGGTGGTGGCAGCATCATGATGTGGAGCATGGTGGTGGCAGCATCATTATGTGGAGCATGGTGGTGGCAGCATCATGATGTGAAGCATGGTGGTGGTGGCATCATCATGATGTAAAGCATGATGGTGGC